>VYZX01026969.1:192084-207356 GCA_013401335.1 Brachypteracias leptosomus
CCCCCGTAAAGTTTTTCAAACACAAATGAGTACAAATAAAATATTTCATGTTTCAGACACAGTATAAGTGGATTTTTTTTTTTAAGAAATAAAAGCCTGCTTTCATAGGGAATATTGAATACTTGAAATCTGACAGAACAAAATTATGTTTCATAGTTTAAATTAATGTTGCACTTTTATTTAGTTGACAAAAGCCTTAAGTGAAAGACAAGTGCTTAACCTGGTGCAGGATAATGAAATTTGTACATTGGCAAGGTTAAGTGTGTGTTTTGTAGGTCATTTGTTTGTATAAACAAGAATGTGTTGATATAGCTGTTGGCGTTATAAGGAATCTTAAACCTTGAAAAGACCAACAGTAGTAAAAAAGTCCTTGTTTTTGTGCATTTCCATGGATTAACATCCAGTTCCTTTCTCAAAGCTACCCAGGTCAGTTCTCTGTCAGCCTGATGGGAGGCACACTGGAGTTAACTGGAAGTAGGTTGTTAACTTCTAATACGTTTTGAATCAGAGCTCCAGAGAATTCCTTTCTTTCTTTTAGGAGACACTAGTACAGTGTCAGGATAATTTGTAAAAAAAAATAAAAATCTTTGCAAGGTTTATTTTATTTTTTATTTAAGGTGTGAGGGAAATTTGTAATTGGGCACAGAGTTATCAAAATATGTAAAAATGGTGCCTAGAAATGTGTTCTTATCTCATGTAATTGCTTTATAATTGTTGGGGAGGGGAATCAGATTAGGGAAGATAAATATTTTCAATGCTGAAGTTAATATATTTTTGCAAATACTGACTATAAGTCTGCATTTCTTGAAGTCAGTGGGAGTTTTGGAGTTTTGCAGAATTGGAGCTAGTATTTGCAAATTCTCAGCTTTATGTAAGCAAGTTTGTGGGTTTTTTGAAAGAATAATCAAAACTTTTAATTAAAGCTTTCATTTAAGTTTAGAATATTTTTTAAAGTAGGAAGTGTTAATCTTGAAGATATTTTTTTTTCTTGATTTCTCTCCTCTCCATTATCTCATTTAAAAATAAAATACAGGAACACTTTCATGAAGCTTAAAAATCAGTAAATTGGTGGTTGTTTTTCATGCATACACTGAAAACATTTATTTCACTCAAGCATGTTGCTATGAGACTCAACAGGATTTGCTGCATTTTGTGCCTGAAGTTAAAATATTTGTGTGGGACATTAGCGTCAAGCAGTTTTAGTGAAAATGTTTGGGGTTTTTTGCCAGTTGGTACCTTTAAACTAAGATGTTGTATATGTAAAGTTACTTTTTTTGATGTCAATAACTTCATTTGGGAGAATAAATCATTCTTTAATGCCAGTAACTTTCCTAGCCCTTCCAAAGATAAAAAGAGTGTGTAAACATATCAAAACTTATGCTGTAGGTTATGGCAAAGATGAAGATTAGAAAGGCAAAAACTAACCTTCTGTGGAAGTTGTGCTTCACAACCATTATAGAACTTCTGAAAAACATGCCTGAAATATTTTGTTTACATGCTACTTTAAGCAAAAATTGTTTTCCTGAATTTGGTACAATAGCAAGTATTTTTGCTCCTGTGGAAGCTGGTTTAATTTTGTTTCCATGCTAACCAAATTTGCACTTGACACTGTATCTGGTGCTTGTTTGTTCCCTTGCTAGTGAGTAGCTGCAGCAGTTATAATGTGGTGTAGATACTCTAGGAAAGCAATACCAGCCCTAGAAACAAACCAGCAATGCCTACTTCCCATAAAGCCTGCTTTAAAGGTCTATGAGAGTCCTTGAACAAGGGAATCTTCCCATTTCTCTGAACACGAAAATGGAGACATGAAGAAGTGGTTTTCCTGAAACCGTCCTGATATGACCTGCAGGCTGGGAACAGAAGCTAAATTATTAGCCTCCGTAGGCCAATGCTTGGGCCCCGTTGACGCATTGCCAGCGCTGCTTCCCATGACTGGTGGTTACCTGCCAGCTCAGCCTCCCACCTTCACACCTGGGAATGGGAAAGGTGCCACTGTATCCTGCTCTGATCTGACCCATCCCAGGAGGGTGCATAGCAGCCAGGCCTTTGGGGAGCAAATAAATTTGATCATCTATTCAGAAATTCTTTGTGGGGAAAAGTGGTGCTCAGACCTCTTTATCCCTGTTAGGGATTATTTGTTCTGGAGTATTTCTGTATTTTTGTTGTCCACTTGTGTGGTCTGGGAGGGAGTTGGTCATGTGACATGCAGAATTTATGCTCTGTATCAAAGGGGTTTTATTATTAACCTCTTAGATTTTTAGTGTGAAAAGAAAGTGTGCTTTTCCTGTGCATTAGACTTGCCAAAATCAAGTACTTGGTAAAGCAAGATGCATATCAAACAGTGATTTTCATATCTTTACTATCTTCAAAATTGGGATCTAACATGAGACATTTAGTAAGACGCAAAGGTCATTTAAACAAAGCTGTTGCTGACTTGCAGGAATTACTCCAGGCAATTTTACTTCCTTAGCCGGGGGAGGGGGGTGGGGAAGACTGTCAAGAACTTGAAAATCAGTGTTTCCAGCCCTTGCAGGACTGGAAGCAAAAGCTGTCTCTTTGCTGCAAAGCTGAGAATCGCTCCCTTCTCTTCTATATGAGTTGAAAATTCATTTTTAGACTAGAGAGACTGCAAGATGTAAAAGTTTAAAGATTGACTATTATTCATTGCAGAGTTAAAATATTTTTTGGAAATTGGGTGTGGAAGTCAAAGAATCAGATGAAGATGCTGCAGTTTATATTTAAGAAAATAACCATTTTCTGAAAACAGGATTTTTTTTTGGTAAATGACATGAAGTTTCTGGGGATATTTAGAATGTTTCCAGACATAAAATGGGCAGGGTAGGAGTGAAATAGTCAGAAATCCATAGAAAGTTTCAAGGCTACGTAATAAAGGCACATCCCATGGCTGTTCATGTAGGTGGGATCAACATTCCTTTTATTTTTGTTTTAATAGTGGAAGGAGCACTCAGGTTGTACTTATTTATAATCATTGATCCTTAACTCATCCATATTCACTGCATTTACACATGCATTCTCTCTCATAACGCAGCATAGCTATTTTCTTTTTCCTTTAATGACTTGTTTCCTCTTCAGTCATGCTTTGATTCACTTCCTTTTGGCTCTTTCTATTAACTCTAGCCTATTCTAATTCCCTCTTGTTGCTGCTCTTTGCCCTGTCTTTCCTTTTCTCCCTGGCCCTTAACTCTTTCTGTCTTTCTGTTCATTCTTCCTTCCTGCCTCCTACCACTGGGTCAGATGGTTTTGAGCAACTGAGATGTGGGAATTCTGCATGATGCATATGGAATAGTGGAGTAGAGCAGTGCACTGAGAAGTTTATCCTCAGGACTCCATACTAATTTCAGATTTCCTCATTGCTGGGAAATTGCTCCCTTTATAGACTAGGAAGCCTTAGGAACAAGCCCTCAGAAGATGGGTTTCTGTTGAAACCCTCCTGTAGAATTGGGTGCTGGCATCTCTACAGCTTTACAGGGCATGAAGCAGTAGAGTATGTGCACTCATGTCATGGGGAAATAGAAATATGAACCAAACTACTTAACCCAGTACCTTATATATCTGCTGGAGTAACTTGATTTAATAAGTTAAAATGTCAGTGCTGTAACTCTAACACTTCCATTTCCTTTCTCTGCTTTCTTTATGATGGTACTTCAGGGTTTTTGCAAACGTCCACCAAAAGAAGGACTGATCACGAAAACCATGCCCTTAATTGCATGCAGTTTTTAATATTCCTGGGATCTGTTTTGAAGGGTACATTTGACAGGGAGAAACCCAGCAGCCCTACACTGAATCCTTTGTCCTTCCTGCAGGGTGAAACAGTAGATAGCTTACTGTAAGCGTGGCTGGCTGCCAACCCGTGGCGCAGATTCTTTTTTTAATACTGTAAACTGGCAAGAAATCAAGAATTGCCATTCTTCCTTTTATTTACTTTCCCTTCTGTATTAAAGAGCTCAGTAAATATGAGAAAGTTAAATGTTAAGTGAAGGTTTCAAACCAATTTATCATTGGATAGCAAAGAGTTATCGTTTTCAGGGGATTTTTGCCCCCTTTTTTCCATTTCTTTTTGGTTGAAACTGGAAATATCAGTTGCTTCATCTGGAATAGATTATCACAGGGAAAAGTCTGTGCAGAGTTTGAAATGAGGACACAGCAGAATGCATCCATCATGCGTAGTTTAAAATAATCTGCAAGACTGCTTCTGATTTGATCCTTAGATGTACTTCCTCTCGATTTTCTTCCAAACTTGTGTTAATAATGAGCACTCTGTCTCTAGAAAAGACTTTTTTGTAAAGTGTACCCCCAGCCTCTGCTTGTGTATTTTCTTATTTGTACAACTAAGCTTCCTGAAATAGCTGCTGAGTTTTTTGTTTTGCTGTTTTATATAAAAGTGGTAGAGGGGTGTGGAGTTTCCTTCTGCTGCTTCTCAAATCCAAGGCATGCCTTGCAAGCTACTTCGCTTTCGCACTAGAAAGGGAACCAACGTGATTGCTTTTCTGACAATTGTATTGCTAAATTATTGGCAAAATTATCCCCAAGGAAAATAATTATGTCAGTATTGGTATTGTGCACATTTTCATGATTTATATGGAAATAAATATATTTCTACATGAATGACGCAGGAGGTCAAATTAAATTTAAAAATTACTGTTGCTATTAAATACAGGCTTAATGTGAAAAATCAGCCCACAGCAGATTGTTTTAAATCCCAAAGTGTATTGTGGTTCCTTCAGAGGTCTGTCTATCTTACTTGAAAGCTATTAAACATTTAGTATTATCAGTGTATATCTGTTGCTGATTTGATGAACCTACCATATATGTCATGTATGTGCAACTCCATTAAAGGCATTGTTGAAGGAAAACATGGTTTCATGTTTCATTTCTTTTGTACTTCTTGGCTAAATGGAATTTAATTTTTCTGGAACTGATAAGGACTGTTATTTTAAAACCAACTATTTTTGGTTTTAAAGTAGTGGACTGTGACTGAAGAAAACTGAACTTGATCTGCCAGATTTCTTGAAATAACTCAGTCTTTGTTTTTATTTTGTTTTGTTTTGTTTTCTGAGTTCTCCATCTGTAAAATGGAGATAATCCCATTCCCTTACCACACAGCACTATGGTATAGATAAATTCATGAATGTTTGTGGGACAATGCAGTAGTACTTAATGGGTTCAACATACGTATTCACATTAATGATTCATGTTAAAGAATGATTGAAAGACTGCATTAGCTCAAAAGTTGGGAATATGTTCTCCCACAAGCAGAGAGTGTCTGAGGCTTAGTTTCCAATTTGCAATGCCCAAACAAGGGACACAAGTATTTATGCAGGAAATTTAGTAGTTTACAAGTTTCCTTCCCTTGGTTCCTTCCTTCCTTTAGTTAGAAAGAATTTATTTTTTTTCAGACTCTGCCCGACTAGTCTGGATTTCTGAGGTAAATTATTTTCAAATATAAAAAGAATAGACACATTTTTGTGGATATTTGTGTAGGTGACTTGGAACAAAAATTAGTGAGTAAATAAACTGTTTCAAGACAACAAAATTTGAGAGGTGATCCAAAGAATTGAAAGCAGCTTTTCTAAGCAATCATTTAAAAAAACCCTCTCCTGCAAAAGTGTGGATCAGAAAATATCCCCAGTCTCAATGATAGCCATCAGAAATGTCCTTGTTCTCTGTTTTCTTTTTTCTTAAAACTGTATCTAGAGCTCATTCAAGACATGTAGGGAAGATTTCTTGAAAAATGACAGGTAGGACTATCACAAACTTGTTACCATTTTAAGGGTGTTGGATAAGATGCATAATTATCTTGAATACAGTTTTGATTTTGCTGCCTTTTCAGTGTAGTGCACCATGGGGAGAACTCAGATTCTTTCTTCAAAGATCCCCAGTG
Organism: Brachypteracias leptosomus; assembly: GCA_013401335.1. Classification (NCBI taxonomy): domain Eukaryota; kingdom Metazoa; phylum Chordata; class Aves; order Coraciiformes; family Brachypteraciidae; genus Brachypteracias; species Brachypteracias leptosomus. Next base: position 197,987 of record VYZX01026969.1, read on the forward strand.
TTTAAGGGAGAAATGAGTAGGTAACAGCTCTGTGCTCACTAGTGTTTTACAGTGTTTAGTTTTGCTAAATGTGGTGTAAGTGTAAGTGACATTAGTTTCATCCCTATTTTATTACCTACATTAGGGAAAAAGAAAGAAGTATCTGCACAGAGTTTTGAGTTATAATGTTATATGTGACTTGAGAGGAGTCTGCTAATACATGTTTCTCCTCTTATACTGTGAACAGCCTATCTTGAATAGCTGGCAGATTTCAGTATATATTTTTAAAATGCAGGAAAATAAGTGCTTGATATAAGTATTACAGTGACTTTAGTGAAGATCAGTGTATTGCAGTAACATTTCAGAATGACTCTTACCACGGTCAGGTAGCTCTGTGGATCTCAAAAGCTAGGGTTTTTGTGCTCCTTCAGCTGTCTATTTGGAAGAATCAGAAAATGGTTTTATCACTTGTTTCCTACTGAGATCCTCAGTTCTTACAGTAAAAATTTTCCTTGGCTGTTGCAGCGTGTGCCAGGAGATTGCAGATCCTGTGTCTGTATGTAGACCTGATACCTCAGAAAAAGTCTTTTATCTGATATACCCATAAGGCAGTTATCATGAGTCAGATGAACCCTCCACTCCAGGTTCCTTGTTCTAGGTCAGGCCAGAGCAAGACCTTTTCTGGTCAGGGAGCCAGTCTGTGAATTAATGTCAGTGAGAATTACGGGTAAAATCCCCAGCCATGGCTACTGTCCAAAATTGGTAGCAAGACTGATAATTTAAATGTCTGCCCCTCCTGGACAAAAGTGAGCAGCTTGAATCTCACTCTTTCTCTCATCCTAACAAGGGTAATTTCTGATTTGTCCAAGTAAACCCTAGAAAATAAATTGGAGGAGGTGGAAAAAGCATGTCTTCCTCCTTCCCTTCAGTAAGTTCATGTTTTCCTCACCAGTAGGTCTTCCACTTTTGTTCCCCAGCTGCTTAAACCAAAGGATGGATGTCCCACTGATCTCTCTCAGCAAGTCATGGTGTAAACTGCTGTCTGGTTTATCCCCCTGGCGAGGCCATATACTGCTCACTGCATTCACTTTTTCCCTTCCTTTGCCAGGCCATGTCTATTATTCTTCTCTCAAACAGAGCTTAGACCAACCACAGTCCTGGCCACTGCCTTCCTGCATTTCCAGAGCCAAGGGCTCATGGCCCCAGGACCTCCCTCACCTCATTGGCTGCCTCTCCACCACGGCACCCATGGCAGTATCAGCCACAAAAGGATTCTCTTTATTGCATTAAGCTTGTGAGAGAAGATTTAGTGGGTATGTCGCGGTGCCATTAGCCTCCTGTGACCCAGAGTCTCACAAATCCTTTTGTGACTGTGAAGAATTTGGTTTGGTTTGAGCAAATTCTTCTTGAAGTATTAGAGACATCTTGGGGGAAGCTGGGTTCTCTACCCGTGTTGTCTTAATTCTGGGTGGCTGGACCTACTGGTGGTATTTGAATCATTAGGCCAGTCTTGAGTAATGTCCCATCTGGCAATGGGAAATTTAAAAATACAGTTAATTGAGTTTCCTTATATCATACAGTGGTGAAATCTTTTCTAACAAGCTTTTACACAGAAACAGACATTTTATGTTTCTGGTAATAATGTTCATAAAAGATGTTTTGGTGTACTTAGTGCAAAATAACATTTCAACTTTTGGAAGGGAACCACAAAATCTATTAAAAAAAAAAATAAAATTGTCAGATACATAGCCAAAATAAATCTATCAAAGTTTGTTGATGTTTGTCTACAGTGCAAACCAGTTAACAAGTTCTTTCCCTACATGAACAAGCAGCATCTCGTTACACCACCTTGAAATCTTTAAATAACTTAAAGGCTCTTTTCTTTGATACGAAAGATCATTTTGCAACACCTTAGTGACAGGGATGTTAGTTAATTACTATCTTTATTGCAGATGTGGCCTTGTTTAAATACCTTGAAAAATATCTTGTCTGCTTGAGCACGTGTATCTGTGAACTGCCTTCAGATTGGGGTGCTCATATTGAAGAATATAAAATGTAAATGAGCCTAGCTTGGGAAAAAAAGTGAACAAAATATGATTTTTGGATGGGATGCAGGTAGAATTTGACTGTGCAGGTACAAAGATGAGATCTGAAACAGCAGGTTAGCCTCCCACCAAATTTGAGATGACACAATGACTAAAAGTGACCTGGTCTGTGTCTTTTGGTGTGTAAATACCTGTTTCTTCTATGACTGTAGAGTCTTTTTTTTTTTTCTGGAAATTGCTCAGACATCATGCCCAGGGGAGTAGATTGCACACAAAACTACAGCAGAGAGGTTTCTAGCTTCTTAGGAAAAATCATTGGAAGAAGGGGTATCAGCATGCTGTAAGACCTGCTGCCCACTATTTGGGGTCTGAAGTCCAGTTTATTGCCTTTTCTTCAGGGTTTTAAAACATTTTTTCATAGGTGAGTATCTGGGGGCTAGTCAGTCCTAGATCACATGTGTGCTCACTCCACCTGACTGAATATAATTCCTTTTGACTCCATAAATCTCCATGTATCTCATGCAAAGACAGATACTTGCTCTGGCCACGCAGTGATGAAGGTGACTCACATGTTCCAGCTGCTATTATTCCAAAGAGTTTTCATAGACCTGACATGCATTAACTGTTGGATAGAATGTGGTCCCAAAGTGAAAGGATGTACTGCTGAAATGAACTTTCATTGCCAGATGTGGGAAGGATTTAAAACCCTTTCCCAATATTTTTATGTGCTAGCAAATGTAAAAAAAGCTTTCCACTTAGCGTGATAATTTTGAGGGATCTTAACTCTGAAGTTTTCATTCTTTTTGTACTTTGCTTAGGAAGAATAAGCACATAGCTTTTGCTTATAGGTGGTTGTTGATGGAATTTAATGTTGTTTAATTACAGTAATCAAAAGGTCAAATAATTCCGTGAATTGCTAGGTATCGTTTCATCTTTAGTACAGTGAATATGGTCCCTGGGGTTGAAGAACACTGATTGTTATGGTTCTTTTACCATCTGGAACTGTGACAAAAATACCCTATCTTGTGTTGCTCTAGCATGATGAAAAAATAGATAAATAAAAAGGATTTATGAGTTTTCTTTACAAGACTTTTCCACAGGGCAATTGGTTTTATTTTAGCCTGTACAAGACAAACCAAGATAAGGAAAAAAAATTGTGTTTTTTTCTCTCTTGCTTTCCCAGATCCAGTGTAAATGAAACAAGACTGATACGTACTTACAGATCTTTAAAATACTGTAACAATTTTTGTTTGGCTTTCTGAAGAGAAGATTCTCATCCTGTATTGTTAGTTACTTTTGCAGAAGAAAACAGGATTGTTGGGGTTTTTTCAATAATTTTGAATGCCCTTAGGCCCCCTTATGCAGAACTTTATAATACTTCATGACAAGCACCTTGAACAAGGCTTTTTGGGGTGCAAACCTTTCTTTTTAATTAGGTTGCAGGTAAAGCAAAGATTCGGTTCTGTCTTGTTAATCTCTTGGAAGCTTCTGCAGTCACTTCCATTAATTGTATATTCTCTCTCAAGGCCAAAAGTTCTTCAAATATGAACACATAAACTTTTGTTTAAGGAAGTAATAGTCCATTTTGGAAGAGAATTATATAAAAGAGTTAATTGGTAGAATCAGGAGTTCAAGGTAAATCAAAAGGCCTTTTGCACATTGAAGAAGTTCCATCTAATAATCAGCTGAAGTTTTTCACATTGCATGATTAGACAAATGCAAAATTAAGTAACAAAAGTCAGTGTAAGATGCATTTTGAAAGTTTTTTATTTGTTTTTAAAGTGTATTGTTCTTTCTAGGAGAATACGCTTTAGGTAAATACTGGGTCTGGCTGTAAACTGTAAAATTGGCTTGTCATCTTACTTAAAAGGCACTATTAAAGGCAATATAATATCATTGAAGTAGTGTTTGTCATGAAGAGAAATGCAATGTAATGCTATATTTACTTTGTAAAAGTCAAGCTGTTGTGATGAGAAAATTTCAGTGAAGTTTCTAATATAAAAATATATTTTGCAAGTCTACTTTCTACATCTATCACTTGAAATTATATGCTGTTGTCATCTTGGAAGGAGGCATGGATGTCTTTAATAATTATAGATTTCTCATTATAAGAAAGGTACTAGTTGTGTTTCTTAGTGTATAGATGGTTAAAAGCTAGCTATCAGTATATTAGTCATTACAGATCCATGTGTATACGTTTGTGTGGTGAAAAATACCTGTTTTCTGTATTAAAGATACTAAGGTTTAAAACCTGGTTAAAAAAAGTGCAGTAGGAAGTTTCTTCATGTGTATAGTTTTATGCTTAAAAGCCTAATTCTATAGTTGTACCCAGAGAGCATTAAGCAGAGTGGGATATAACTGGGAAGATGCTTCAGGACCGACTGATCTTGTAGAAGACCTGGTTCAGCCTCGATCACCCTTTGGAGCATGACACATTCTGGAGGGCATCTACTGGATTCATGAGGATCACTGATTCACGGCAGTAGTCAAATTCTCAGGGTAAGCATTTGTTTCGTTGGGCACAGGTGTATCTGCCTGAATGTTTTGGTGTAGGTCAGGCGTGCACTTCTGAAGCAAGTCCGCTCATTGTCCCTGCTTCCTGCAGACGTGCGCACGTTGCCGAACGGGCTCAGGGCTCACAAATGGGTTTCTTCTTGGACGCCGCTCAACCAAGAGAGGTTTCCAACTTGGTAATATCCATTCAGTCAGCGGGACTGGACTGGCTCTAGCTGAAAGTGAAACTACCCAAATGAAATGTGGACACTCGGACCTTGGTATCATATGTTTTGCTCCCTAGATGGATTCTTTTGAAGTTGCGCTGATGGCTGTTGTCATAGCCCATCCTGTCTCGGCCAGTGACCGATAGCAGGTGCCTAGGGGAGACAGTAAAAGGCAAGCACGTAGTAGTGCTTTCCCAGTGTATTTTCCCAGCTTTCAACAATCTGCATCTCACAAACTTCCTGAAACTGAGATGGTATCTTGGGTTTAATAGCCCTTGATAGATTTTTCTTCCATTAGTTTGTCTGATTGTTTTTAAAACCATGTGCATTTTTATCATCCACAATATCCTGTGCAGTGAGTTCTATGGTAGAGCAATGTACATGTTAAGAAGTACCTTCTTTTGTTTGTTTAGAATTTGCTACCTGATAATTTCATTTGATGCTCCTTTGTTCTTATCTTGTGAGAGACAAATGATTCCTTATCCACTGCCTTTATGCTGCTCCATTTATCACAGATCTCTTTGATACCACCTTCATCATTTGTCTTCCAGGCTGAAAAATCCATGTCTGTTTAGTTCCTTGAACAGAACCTATTTCATACCTTTGATCATCCTTGTTCTTCTTTCTGCCTTTTCTGGTTCTGTTATGTCTTTTTTGAGACTAGAGGACTGCACGCAAGCTGGATAGCATATTCAATATGCAGTGCCTGTGATTTACATGCTGGCTTAATGGTGTGTTCCGTGGTGGTCTACATTCCTGATAAACTTTAAAAGTGTTATACTTTTTTGACAGCTGTTGAAGGCAAAATGTCATTTTCTTAATATGTCCCTAATGAGCACAAGATCTTTCTCTGTAGCGGTGACAGCTCTCCCAGAGCCCGTATAGGGTTGGGGTTGTTTTCCTCCCCATCCATCCTCACCACCACTCCCTAAAAATCTTTATACCTGTCAACATTGAGCTTTGTCTTCCATTTTACTGTCTAGTCCTTTGCTGTGTGAGATCATTTGCAATTCTCTCAGTCAGCCTTTGTTCGTATTGCTATGAGGAACGCAGTGACTCTTTCTGCACACAGTTCTTCCCCCTTTTCCAACCCATTTATTCAACTGTGTCCTACAAAACTGTGGAACACTTAAGTATTTTCATAGAGAAACTGAATGTTTTAATATCATCTTTTATTTCCCATCTTTTAACAATTTATTTATTTGTTTGGAGATCAAACTAGTTGATTGATCCAATGATATTTGTCCTCACATACATTGATTCTCTAGCAATACTAACAGATTTGTGAGGCAGTTGTGCAAATGCTGTGTTGACTTGTCCCCAGCATGTTGTATCTATCTCTGTCTTCAAAGATTTCTGTTCTTTGTAACAGTTCCTACCAATTTGCTCAATGTGTATGTCAAATTAATTGTTTTGTAGATTTCTGAATTCCCCTGCGAGCCCTATTAGGAAACTGGCACTGTGTTTCCTATCTCACATTTTTCTGTTACAGAGATGGATTTAAATAAGATTAACATGAGCAGTAATAGCTCAGCTATGTGTGCATGGGTTCCTGCAGAAGTTCAGGGAACTCCATCTCATGCTTGTGATCTGTTACCATTCATTTTGCCTGTATTTCTCCTCTGACCTTTATCACTAATGCTTAAATTTCAGAATAATTCTCAACCCACAAAAAAAAAAAAGGAAAAAATTTCTGTCATTGGATCATCTACTAACCTCTTCCATAGTGAGCATGGAAGCAGAAAACAGTTATGTTGTTTAGGTTTTTTTGGTTTGGTTTAGTTCTGTTTCTGCTTCAGCCTTTTCTGCTCGGTACAAACTCATAGGCAGATCCATGCCAGGGTTTCTGTTCAGACAGAGAGAGACTTGATTATCCAGAGACAGAATGGATAGACTTTGCTCTTTTGGGACAGTTCATCAGCTTTTTGTTCCCTTTAACCCCAGGCAGCAAGAAGGGACCAGGGCAGAGCTTGAAATGAAGTCTGCAAATGAACCTCCTTGGAGAAAGCACTGATGTGTTGGAGGAACTTGAAAAACTTCTAAGTTGTGTGGGCTTTTTTGTTGTTGTTCATTGTTGTTTGTTTTGAGTGCGTTTTTTTTTTTGGCGTGGTTGTATTTGGTTGAGTTTTTGGTGTGGGTTTTTTGCGTTTGGGATTTTTTTTTGGGGGGAGAGTGTTCCTGATTTTAATTCCCTTTAATATTTCCTTTAAAGACAACTAGGAAACTAAACATGGCAGTTATCTTAGTGCAACATTAGGATTTCATAATTAAAGTCACAATGGCAGGAAATGCAGAAGTTTAGGTTTCGGTAGCAATATTAGCTACGTATGGACTGTTTTCACTTCCCGCTTTTCATAATCAATTCTTATTTGCATGCTTTGTGACCTATATTAAGATCTGAGCGGCTGGCAAAACATAATGATTTTTGTTCTAATAGTGTTCCTGGGAGGTGTGTGCTTGGGGAAAATGAATTTTTAGGCAAAGAATTCATGTGCAAAAAGTTTTCTCTGTTTTTCATGAAGCTTACAGAGCTTGGAAATGACTGCAGGCTTTCTGAGTTAACCTTTCAAGGTTAACGTATTTGGTTTTATTTCCCATGATAGTAGTAACTTTGCTGAGACTCTTGGTAAGACACCTCCACAATGGAGAGTGAAGAGGAGAATAAAGATGTTTGGATCATGAAGGACTCTTCAAGGAGGAGATGTAAAGGTTGGAGAAGAGGGGGATGCTGTGAACTTCCTGGCAGACAAGGTTGTGGGTATGTCCTGAGAGAGGCTGAAGCTACCTGTAGGGAGACAGCAGGTGGCTTACAATACCTCTGTGGAGCTTTCTTTATCAAGGGGACCAAGTGAAAATGAGCTGCCCTGTTATGCACAAGGTCATTGCAAACTATGTGACTAAGTTAGAAATCATGTGCTATAGGAAAGCAGTACATGAAACCATTTAATGTGCCTGGTATGTTAAAGCAATAAGCATGAACAAAAAAGGGAAGGAAGCTAAATGGGTTTGAAGCACGTTTTTGGTTTTGTCTGCAGTTAGCTTAGATAGAGGAGGCTTATTGTGAATCTGCACGATGGAAATGTGAGTTCTATTGCTATCCACTAACACAGGTGACAGGGCACAAGAACTTGAAAGTGGGGAGATTTGTGACAAGCCAAGGGCAGAAGATTGTGGCAGAGGATCAGTTGAAAACTGGCTTCAAGGCTGAAATCTTGAAGTTTGGGGACTTCAGCAAAACCTCTAGAATTTGTCAGGATTGGATACAGGATGCAACAATTTGAGAAACTGAAGTTTCTCAACTCAACTGGGGATCTCATGGATATTTGCAAGGAGGGCATTTATGCAGCATTCATGAATTTATTCACCATCTTTGACAAGAGAAGTGCTGGTCCTTCAGGAGATGTTTGCAGATCTGCACAGATACTTGAAGTCTCGTAGACTAATGTAACATTTTAAGTTTTGTTTAATTAATAGGTATTTGTAATTTCTGCACTGTATCAATGTTAATGGTTAATTACTTGTACATTGCATTGGGAAAGCAAAATGAGACTGTGCCTATAAGGTCCTGGGCATGATCTGATTGGTGTTGGCTGTCATGTTGTGTAGAAGTCTATATTGCTTATGAAAAAAAATCAGACATTAAATGAAGCCAGAGCATGCGAGAGTCCTAGGCTTTGAATAATTTTGACCAGCTCCATACAACTTTTGCCATTTTCTGTCTTAATGTATTGTTAATGTTGGATGTTGTTCTTTTGTGGCTGGGATATTCTTAATTGTCATGGGACTTTTTTTTTTTTTTTTTTGAATTGTCCCATATTCATAACTCAACAGTGAGTAAATGGTCTGTAGAGCCATTCTTTTTCTCTCTTCTGTCATTTTCAAGTAATCTCAAGTGTGACTCCTTTATAATAGGAGTGCTGTATATTTCCAGTTGTGATTTAATGGTTTGGATAGTGGCTAAGGTAATGAGCTGAAGGACTCAAGTTGATGATCTCGTCTTTCAGCGCACCAGCCTGTCTGAAATTTTTAGCTAATCACTATTCAGACATGAATACTCACTTACCTAGAACATTTCTTGGTACTTCAAAATTTTTCATATCAAACGTGCAGTGAATTTAATAATGAATCAAATGGGACTTTCTATTATTTGAAAAAATTTGCTTGTACCATTTTAAGATAAAGGATTTCTGTAATTTTCACTGTACCGATACCTCCCTTATTCCCTTCATAACTTCAGAGAATTTTCAAGCAGTGAAGATCAGACATAGAGTTTGATAAAAAAAAAGTTTGTTTACAAGCAGAGTTTACATCTGATTATGCAGAGCTTCTCAGTGCACTGAAACTGTTGTATGTTTCATAAAAGTAATATTTTAGTAAAGGAGGATCTTGTGTGACACTGCTTTTCATCATTGTTGAGAAACAGTGATGTTTCTTTTTGGGCATGAGCCACAGAACAGATTTGTGGAATGAATTTTTATAAACTCTGAGTTTTCAGGTACTTCTGGGTTTTTATTTTTTTCCTCATGTTTATTTTTAGAGAGTTGACTGAATTGAATTGATTTAACTCTGCATATAACGTATAGGTGTTTTGGTAGGTATATGTCATCAATGTATGGGGCAACACAG
>VYZX01026970.1:971-102943 GCA_013401335.1 Brachypteracias leptosomus
TGTTCAGCACCAGTTCTACAGGGCTCTCACATCTGACAACTCTCTCTATCCAATAAGAAAAGTTCACCTTTACAATGGCAAAGGTAGTGTTTAGGAGCAATGCTGCCAAAATGATTAATTGGGATCCAGTTATGCTCTCTTTCTACTGTTCCAGAACCTATTACCTGCTTGCAATACAAGTGCTTCTAGCAGAGCAGCTTCCTTCACTTCTTATTGACAGCAGCAAACTTTTGTGTCCCAGTAATGTGTGAGGGAAGTTCTGCCTGAGACTTCTGTGGGCACCCAGTGATGTAAGAAACCTTCAGCTACCCACCAACAGGGAAGAGCACAGAGCAGGAAGAAAAGCATTAAAAGGAAATTGGAAAGAGAAAGGAAATTGTTCAATTTCTAGAAAAGGTCATCTTCAGTGAAATACTCTCATTACAGAATTTCAATTATCTTTAATAGCTGATAATAGTAATAGAATGGTAGCTCATACTGAAAGCATTTAATTTCTTTGTTTTAAAAGGGCTAATTTCTCTCTTTGTAAATATAGGTGTAAACTAGGGCAGCACAACTTAGCCTTCTGGTTGGTTTTTTTCTTTACCGCTTATTTTGCAAATTTGGCCACAGAAGTGATTTTCAGTATGTCAAGCATGGACAGCACTTAATTAACCCATACAGATGCTTAAACATTTTTGTGGCTTCTATCTGCTCCTCTCGGTTAAATATTAATAAGGAGCTGCCTTTCATTTTCTTAGCTAGTGTAGTTACTACAATTAAAATTACATGGTATGTCTCCAGTGATTTATATTATAGGAGGAATACAATGGGAACTGCAGCGTATAAACAGCTTAGCCACTAAGAAAAATACATTATGTATTTCTTAACCTTTCCAATATGCTGCAACTTTTTACAAGCAAAAAAGCATACCTTGGCCACGTGAAACTGCACACACATAGACCTCCTCCTAGCTACTCTCCTGCCATGGATTAGAAGAATGGATTCCCTACATAGCTTCTAGGTCCCTTCTCACATGTTTTATAGTATTCTAATAATATATGAAACCAGTTTATTTTTCTATTTCATCAAATAAACTGAAATGGAATAAAATTGTGTCTTCTTGGTACTAGCAATCTGTTAGTTTAAAACTTAGAGGTCCCTGACAATGAATCAAATGTGAAGGTATCTTTGATAGCATGTTTTCTAAATATCATCAAAGGATATTTTCAAATACATTTCAGAACCTAGCTGGAAGAAAAACCCTTAGTTTTTGAATTTAAAATTTCTGGCTTGAACAAGATGATAGTAATTTAATTTATTTAACTTGAATAACACAGTCATGAGATTACACATGGCATATAATAAATAATAAAGCATATTATGCACAATGGTAGTTCTACCACACATTTCACTTACTGTTATATTAACTTGAACCCCCTGGAAAAATAGATTTCTGTGAAAGGCAAATCTGACAACAGTATTGTGAGCTGGGGAATTTCTGAGTTAGCTTAAAAGATGAAGAAGTATTTATACAAATTGGTCTTATTTTGTCAACAGGGCAAAGCAAGATTGAAAACATCCAGACAAATCTTTTCAAAGTCAACTGTAATCTGTACACAGTAAATGGGCTCAAGGTCAGAGGCCAGACTCTGTGCTGCATTTCTCTGGGGCAATACACAGAAGGTGGAAGTCCAGGGGGGATGGGACGGTTAGAAAGGACAGAGGAAAGGGAATGACACTTCATCCTATATTTGTAACTCCCAGATTCTGCCTCAAGGTAAAATCCTCAGCAAGATCTGCTGTAGTGTATGGCAGCTTCCTCATTACTGTTCTCAAGCTGTTCAGCAGCCCAGGGCTGCGAGAGCTCTAAACTTACCCTTACCTAACAAGAGGGAATGAGGGCACATATTCATGCTGCTGCTTCATGGGGCAATCATCATCCTTACTTTGGCCTCTGTATACATCTGGAAAGGCTGTGCCAGGATTGGGTGTCTTCTCTGGTAGATGACAGCATGTGACTTCCTTCTATAAAGTGATTCACAAAGGAGGCTGGTTCATGGGAATCGATACCAAACCAAACATGGGTTGGTAGACACATTGACTGACTGTGAATTATGGTGATAATGTGTATTTAGCTATGCTCCCCATCTAAAGTTCCTAATTGGAAACATCTCTCAACTCTGTAGTACTTTATACTCATTCAGAAAACTCCAACTTTTCACTTAATTAGGATACACAACTCTCACTGAGTGTAAGGTAGAAGTGTCTCTCTAAGGAAGAACAGACTCACACTGTTCATAAAACAAGTTTTCCCTTGACACATTGTTTAAATAAAGATATTTTACGTGGTAAGAATGTGACCTACCTTTTTAGTCTGATTCACATTTACCAATCTGCAACTTCAAAATGCCTTTGCCATGAAGCTGAAGGATCTGGTTATATTCTTTGGGCATAGCATGGAAACCTGGTTTAGGCAGCTGGTTGTCATAATAGTGGTGGCTGATTGGTATCTTCTCTGTGGATTTTGAGAAAGGCCAGAAGCCATAGAGCTTCACATTCTCACACAGCTCAAGAGCAGCACTAGTGATCATAAAACCAGATGACAACCGGTACGCTTTCACACCCTTAGTTCTCCAGAACTGGGCAAGACTTTTCAGATAGGTGGGGTGAAAAAATATTGCCCTTTGGGTTGCTTTGAACTCTTGTAGAGTGTGATAAACTTTAAAAGAAGTAGCTGTGTTGCTTCTGAAGGAAAATGCTGGCAATAAAAGGAAAGCATCTCCATAGACTGCAATGTTTTCCAGAAATTCTGTCTTCTTTTCATTTAGTTTGTTGTATCTGCAAAGTATAACATTTTGGGAAGAGTGAATGGAATGTACTATTGATATAAATATCATAGACCAAACCAGCATAACTCTGCACCAGTTCAGCACATTTATACCAACCTGTTATATGTTGTCTTGTGTGCAGTTATGAAAACCAGGCTTTATTGTATAATAAGAACACACTTCTTAGGATTGAATTGGCAACATGGGAGATATAGAAGCAGATCAAATTCACTGCTAATGAGATCAGGACATATTTACAGAATTGATTGATTCAAGAAATTTCAAAGAATGCAAAAAAAAAAATCATATTTATACTTTCTCTATTTGAAAATACAAGCACTATGATATGTACTGCACGTGTTTGTGAAATGTGTTTGTTACATCAGTAGGTATACAACAACCTCTCTTCAAAATCTGTGTGTCTGCCCTGTGTGGACATACAAGTGTGCATGTGAGAGCAGTCTTGGAGAGTTAAAGATTAGCGTATGCCCAAGTTCTGCAGGGTCTTACCTGCTTTCAATATACTTTTAAAATAGCTGAAAATATTGGCATGTCTCTTTATCTCCTTTGACTACAAAAGGAATACATGGAGATCTGTAAAGACTTGGAGATCTAACTTCACATATGAAGAGGATTTATCCTCAAATGCTTTGGTTCTCCAACAACCAGCAAAGAGACTTAGTTGTCACCATTTGATATTTCTGTGCTCCCAAATATCGAATAATGAACTTCTAGAGGTATCCAATAACCTATACAAGACACAAGGGGGTCACTCAACTTGGTTCCTCTATAGATCTGAATTGTCTGAATCACCTGAACACATAGTGCTCACACTCAGTTTGGGATTCAAAGCACTGAGTCCTCTCTTGTAGATAGTTGTCTATCTATCTGAGCAATGTATTTTCATGTTTTAAGGGCTACCAGAGCCCACTTTTCACAAATGGCTTCAGTATATATTGGAAAATCTGGTTTAATTTCTCTTCACAACTTGAGTAGGTTCAAGCCCTCTTCTCATGCAGCACTTCAAGACAGAGGACATCAGCCACTGCTATTTCCACTCAAAAGCCTCAAGAGGAGTTATCAGTTACCTCTTGCACAACTGAACTCATGCAAGGAGTGATACACCCCTTCTCAGCCTGAAGGTGTTTCAACTTACAGCTTCTGCTTCCCAGAAAAGTGCCATTACCACCAGGCTCTGAAACAAAATGAAGAGAGACTCAGTCCCTCCTGTTGAACCTGGGCCACTGTAGATGCAAGAGTCACACAGACAAAAGAAGCAAGAAACGTCTGAGCCTGTGTCTAGGAAGAGTGGCTGAAGGGTGAACTTCCAGTCTCTACTCCAGTAATTTTCTCTATTTCTACTCAGTGTAAAGGACATAAAGAGCCTTCAGCACAAAATTCAAGTCTCTGTTTTTCCTTAGCTAGATGTCTGAACAACTCAACCTTGTCCTTCACAACCCTGCCACTATAAGGTACAGTGTAGCCCAGCTTCATTAGGACACATAAAAACTGTGCTTCTTTCCTCCAAGAGAGGTCACCTAAATTGTACACCCTGACAGGCACAGTTCTAAAGCTGATTAACCTTAACAATAATGTCAGACTAACCCAGTACTCAAACACAGAATTAGAAATTGAAGTGAATAAAGTCAGAATAGGTCTTCTGAAAGAAGAAACAAAAAAACTTAGTTTGTTTACCACCTAGTAAATGGTACCAAGTTGACTCCCGCTCCTCCTTCAAAAGCACTTACAGTGTTCCCTGAATATTTAAAGAATTAATTTGTTAAAATCCTAAAATCCTCTCATAATCTCATTTCATCCCCACACAGGTTTAGCTTCAGTGTAACTCTTATTAACCCTGATGTGGCTTAATTTGGCTGAAAAATGAGTGCAGCTGTGGCAGAACACTATGATCAAGCCCAGACAAATCATGCATCAGGTCAGTAGTCATCAATGATGCTGAGTCACTGAACAAAGTTTTCCTTCTTCATATTCTTGTGCAGCCCCACTAATAACAATAAGCTAAACCTATTTTTGGAGAAGAAATAATTCATCTTCATTTAAGTCAAAAAGGGCTGGGTAAGCATCAACTTAGTACTCGTTGCAAAAAATCAAGCTCTACCTTTGAATAAATGATATGTGCCTGTTAATCATTTCTATGCTCACTATACCTTTTCCTTCTTCCTTAAAAATAAAAAGCTTTGTCTGATCTTGTCTATTTGACAAATACAAACATGACAGACAATAAGATACAGTAAGATCAGTAAGCAGTACATCACATGCCACAGCAGTCCTTTTCATAGATAAGCTGCAGTTCCATCCTGCTGAAGATGTCAGATTAATCAGCCTGGCCTTATTAGATTTTCTTTTCATCAAGAAGGTGAAAAAAAAAAGCTCTGCTGAGAAAAAAGTGTGTGATAGGCTTTCATATGGATTGAGAAAATGGATTACGGAAATTGGGCCTCCACTCAGGAAATAGCCTTCATCAGAACAGCCTCTAAGCACATTACCTAAGACCATGTGCTCACAGTTCCACATTTCCAAGCTTTCTTGATTTATGATTACAATTCCTTTCTTATGCTGGGGGTCATGGGGGTCATGGTGGGGAAAAGAAGAGGTTTGGGCTTGCAATCATCAATTTTATTCTGTCTTAAATTATGAACTGGTGTCAACCGAAGCACTTGCTAATCTGAGTATTGCTGACTCCTTCCTGCCACAAAAAACACCACGTTTGACAGATTTCCATTTAGATTGTACATATTTTACATAGGAACTAAGGCTTAATGAAGTAATCTGCATGCACTGCTCTCTATGCTGGTATCCCAACGGATTTCCAACAAAATCTAAATCATATCAAACAATTATACAATATTGCACAGAAACAGATTTGCAGTAGTACTTACTTTTGAGCTATGATACTTGGATTAACAGTCACAAGGTTTGTTTTATTGCCAACATCTTTGCTAATGCTTCCCGTGGTTGGAGGGAGGTTACACCTGCAAATGAGAAACATTTACTTAAACAGATGCGCATCAGAAATGGTTTACAGTTATTATTTGCAAATTCCTCTCCTGTGCAAAGACACTTTCACATCAGCTCCCAGGGATCTCTAAGCACTTTACAAATATTAAATAAGGCTTACAGCACTTCTAGTAAAAATATTTAATCTACTGTACAGATGGTTAAAATAGGGCACAGAGAGCTCATTTTCATAAATCATCTCACAAATCGGGAGCAAAGTTAAAATTCCAGAAGGAGCCAGCCTATGAATGTCCTACGTTAGCTGCTAGGAAATACTGTCCCTCTTGCCTAAACAATGCATTTCTTCTGAAAGTCTGCTATTATGTCTTATAACAACAATGGCATAACTTGCCCAACTGCAGGAAGAATGGTTTCTGTAAAGGGTAAAGAAAGTATTTTTTTAAAGTCAGTCACTAGTTAATTTAGCATCTTAGTATGCAGATATCACATTTTTATTAAGGCAGTTATCTAACTGGAAAGAGGTTTGGGTTTTTAATTTGAAAAGCCCAAATATTAGTCAGAAGCAGGAAAGGAAACAAAATCCAACAGACTATGTGATCAGACATCACTGAGAGAAGAACCTTCACTTAGTTACTCTCTTCCCTTGCAGGAACTACAGCGTGAGCCATGTACTGTGAGAGAGGCCCAAAAGACCCTCTGAGTATGCCTGGTTTTCTCCATAATCTATAGCAGAAGATCAAAAAAATTACTTAAATTAGACATCTAATTTTTCAGATGGCTAACAGAGGGTGAGACAAATATCAGGGCAGTTAAATAACTGCATTAGTGAGCCAACCTAAGGCTAAGCAACCCCTTTGTTAAGCCAGAGGTAAAGGTAAACATATGACATTTAGTACCAGTCTTTCTTATTTCAATTTCAGGGTTTCCTTTATTCTCTTCTCCTAGTTAAAAAAAAAGGAAAACAAAAAAAAAAGTCCCTTTCTTCAAGGATGTTAAATGAACAGAAGTTTCAGGTGCTCAGATAACCATGTTTCACATCACAGGCAAGGTATTTTTGTAATTATAGATCATATATCTATCCATATAGCCCTCTCTTTACTTAGGAAGCAGCATTCTGAAATGTACAAAGCAGAAGGAGTATCCTTTGAGGCAGAAATAAAGAATTGTCCACATCCTCTCTCGTTGCTACAAACTGGCACTGGCATGCTTCCAAGCCTGCCAAGTTTTTAGAAATTTTCGACATGCTTCAGTAAGACCAAGCAGCTCTTACCTAAACACAAAGTCGGAACGATCGATTTCAGCTCCGCAGCTGGAGTTTTTCAGAATGCCTCCATTTCCAACCACAGCACAGGTCTTGAAGGGATAGACTGAAAGAGGAGGGGACTGCAAACAAATAAAAAGACATAGCCAGTGCCTTATAAGTGTTTTGATTGTTTCTTTGTGTCTTTAGTCATATGTACTTGCAGGTTTAACCTGGCAAAACCCAGTGAAAGCATTCACCACCTAGCAGGCAGGGTTGCCAAGACTGGACAGCCAAGAGCCAAAAATAGGCACCAACAGACTGAGAACTGCTACTTCTGTCATCAGTACTTTGAGGGAATAACACAGGATTGTTAAAACTGGATTAATATCTTTTAAATACATTTAACATAAAAATTATCTAGTAGTGGACTGAATCCTTGACAAGATAAGAAAGTGTCTTGTACTGAAGACAGTTTAAATTTACCCATTTTCCCTTGCACTGAACAGGCCGGGGGTTGTCACACAGTCATCGGCTTTGTCAGCTAATAGAAGGTAACTCTGTAAATGCTCATTACTTTGTCAACACACAATTACATTTGATGTAAAATAATTAATTTAGGGGATTCTGAAGATTCTATAAAGGATAATCATGCTCCCTGGCTTAACTCATGGTGAATGTGATGGGTAACTGAAGAAGTTCCTGTTTCTGGATGTTCACCCTCTCTACTCCTCTCGTTGGAGGTTGCTGTCTTGCAGTGGGGAAGCTGAATGGGAGCTAAGTGAGTTCACTTGTGAACCATCACAGATCACAGCCTAGGAAATTCATGTAAATTGTTGGTTATTTCAGTTGATATTAATACAGTTGGCTATTATCCCAGGGCCTCAGAAACATCTCATCTTGTTCTGCCTCTCCTGCTGTGGAAGCACTGACATTCACCAGAGAGGCCAACAGCTGGGCTGCTTTGCTGAAACTAAACCCGCTTGTAAAATCAAGTCAAAACCTCTATTGCAATGAATTTTTTAGCGATTCACAGCAGCATGAGAAATGACTAGACTCATGGTAGATGGGGTCTCACAAATCAAGAATGCCAGAGATGGGTAAGATGGCCCCTATGTGCTGTTATTTTTGAGTAATTAAGTATACCTCTGTGCCCCTTTTAGTCTGGTCTCTACAGCTTTTAAGCCCACCTGAGATACAAAATCTGATTCCTTTGCTTGACCTGTGTTTCTGTCCGCAAAGCCACCACCCCAGTGGGCAACAAAGCTGGTGAAAGGACTGGAAGGAATGTCCTATGAAGAGCGGCTAAAGACTTTGAACTTGTCTAGTTTGGAGAAAAGGCAGCTGAGGGATGACCTCATCGCTCTCTACAGCCTCCTGAGGAAGGGAAGCAGAGAGAGAGGTGCTGATCTCTTCTCCCAGGTATCCAGTGATAGGACACGTGGAAATGGTTCAAAGCGGTGCCAGGGGAGGTTTAGGCTGGACATTAGGAAGCATTTCTTTTCTAAAAGGGTGGTCAAACACAGGAACAGGCTTCCTAGAGAGGTGGTCAATGCCCCAGTCCTGTCAATGTTTAAGAGGCACTTGGACATATACCAAGCTTTAACTTGGTCAGCCTGAATTGGTCAGTCAGTTGGATGAGATGATTTCAGGTCCCTTCCAACTGGAACAGTCCTGTTGTGTTCTGTTCTATTCTATTCTATTCTATTCTATTCTATTCTATTCTATTCTATTCTATTCTATTCTATTCTACCCTACCCTACCCTACCCTACCCTATTCTATATCAGGTTTATCACAAAAATAGCTTCGTAAGTTATATGCCCAAGCCTGCACTGGAAATGATATTGGAACATGAGAAAAATGAAATGCTGTTCCAGACTGAAATGCTTTTGAAAATGGGAATGAGAAAAGCAAGGCAAAGGTTCTCAGAGGATTCACTGCTGAATTCAGCTGGCTGACAAGTAAGGCTGTAACTTGTGTTCTGTAGCAACTCTGCCTACAACCTGATCTATGATAATATCTTCATGCCTCCAGGACTGCAGAGGAAGGTGTAGTGGGTCTGTCTGNGAAAAGGCAGCTGAGGGATGACCTCATCGCTCTCTACAGCCTCCTGAGGAAGGGAAGCAGAGAGAGAGGTGCTGATCTCTTCTCCCAGGTATCCAGTGATAGGACACGTGGAAATGGTTCAAAGCGGTGCCAGGGGAGGTTTAGGCTGGACATTAGGAAGCATTTCTTTTCNTAAAGGGAGGAGGACGGGGGGGATTCTGGGAAGACATTTGTCCTCCGAGCAACCGGTACGCGTTCTGGAGCCCTGCTTCCCGGGACAGGCCCGACACCGCCTGCGGATGGGAAGTAGAGAGTAACGGCTTTGTTGCTTTTGCTTCACGCGCGCGCGACCTTGCTTTCTCTGCTGTTTATTAAACTGCTTCTTATCATAACCCACGGGTTTTCCTTTTCCATCTTACTCTCTCCCCGCTTGCCTTGCTGACGGAGGTTTTGGTGGGGGGCAGGGGAAGTGATAGAGGGACTAGGGGTGGGCACCGGGCACCCAGCCAAGGTAAACCCACCACAGAAGGCTAGAAAGGAAGGAAGCTAAAAAAAGGTCTTACAAGGTGAATAAAGAAGTGCATACAGGGGGTGAAAGGTCTCTTCCAGTGGAATCAAACAAAGTAGCTCCATTACTAACAAAAAATATATATGGTACTGCAATTAAAATAACAGGTAAAGATACAGATCTTACCACAGGCAGCATCTTAAAAATGTCCTCTGTTATAAGGATGGTCTTTTTACTGTCCACTTCATAACTCATGTTACTTCCCAGTGGGGTGTTGTTTTGAGAAGCAATAAAATTGTGAATTGCATCACAACAGGAAGCTAATTCTGACCTGCAAAAAAAGCCCAAACAGAACCTGCTCAAACACTGGCAAAGAAGTAGGAGAGTGGTAGTAGAGAACTAGATGAATGAAAACCAGTTCTAATTAACCAAGGAACAAACAGCTATATGAACCCTCTATAAATGTCATTTCCCTTGACTCACAAGTCCATTTTCATAGCAAATGTTCAGAAACTGATCAGACCAAGAACTCCTTTTCTTATCCTGTTTTTTTCTCTTGGTCTCCCTTTCCTATTCAGAAAAAGTTGTAATCTGTCTTCTCCTGATTATTAATTGCTAAGATTATTATAGAAACACTGAGAGCCTTCAGTCCCCAAAGAATTAACAATGTCATTTCAATCAACATAGAAAGAGTGATTGTAAGACATTAGAAGGCTGAAGAAAGAAAGAACCGAGGAGACGAAAGGAATGGTGATGGGAAGTACCAGCTATAGTGCTCAGCGAACAGCTAGACCATTGCAAGCAAATTAATTAATAATTCATTTCTGCAACTGTTCAGCAGGGTTTTCCTGTGCACAGTATCACAGATGTTAACTAAATTACATCACAGCCTGTAAATAAAGTTGGATATCTTTGTGGTAGAGACATACAGCCTAGCTGCTCCCTGAAACACCTAGCAGAAGTCCTCAAACAGGTGAGAGTGCAAGGGATTCACTCAAACATTACATAAGAGTGAAGGGGCTATCACCCATCTTACAATTCCTGTCACCTCCAAACTCACAAAAATATTATGTGTGTAAATATCCTATATCATTAACAGTAAAATGCAATGAACAGCTCCATCAGACCAGAAATGCTACAATTCATTTTGCTTTAGGGAACAATGTTCTCTCTGCTGCTGCCAGATCTGACTTTCACACTCTGAGGCTGAAATATTAATGGCCAGCCATTATCTATCAATTGGTAAGCCACAGCTATCTCATTAGGTGAGATACTAAGAGAACTAACCATTTAGAGAATAAAATTCACAGATAACAGAATTGCTTGAAATTTTGAAGAAAACAACACAGTAGGGAAAAGATAATACTTCCTGTCTTAACACTGAAGGCTAATTGTGAGGAAAAAAATTAAATGAATTTACAGTTAGAGCCAGAGGAAAAGTTTTATTTCATAGACTCACTGAAATGTTTATGTTGTAAAAGACCTTTAAGATCATCAAGTCCAAACGTTAACCTAACACTGCCAAGTCCACCACTAAACCATGTCCCATTTCATACTTCTTCAATGTGTATGGTCAACCAACCCATTGGAACTAGTTAAACAATAGATGACAAATTCTAGTTGAAAGTAAGCTGACTTTAATTAGGTAAGACACAAGTAAGAGAATTTGCTTCATTTGACTTCATCAGCAATGTACACAGAGCAAATAATCTAATAATAATATAATTGTATTTCTGATGGAGATGATGTGTAGTCTAGCACATGGAAGAACCCAAGGATTATGTTTCCTGGAAGATGGGGAGGAGAATGAACAGTTCTGGGATAACTCCCAGTCTCATTTCTCCTGAAATAATGGTCAAAATGGGGCTAAAAGCGTTGGGAAGGTTTGTTTGATTAATACTTAAAATACCAAAGGAAAGAGTACCATTGCAAACGTTAGATGGCTTACTGGTATATATTATCCCATGTAGAATACTGAGCTATGAAACTCCTCAAAAACAAAATTTCAGATGGGTGAAGAACGCTGGTAATGACTGAATGCTGGGATGGCACTGAAATAATCACACTAGGAGTTACCAGGAAATATTAATGGGAAATATTACTCCTAAGGGAAGAAACAGTAGAGTTCAGACTTCCACAAGCCATATTCAGCTTCACTCCCTGAACACAGCGATTCCCACTGCCTTGCTCGAAGCCTTAAGGGGCAGGAGGCAGGTCTATGGTCAATGACAACCACCAGGTACAAGGATGGGGATGGAACTGAGGCTCTTGTAGGTCAGGAGGTCCACACATGGTGAAAACAATTGTTCTAGGCATGTAGTGTCCTATTTTAAACATATGGAAAAATAGAAATGGAGCAATGAGGCAGAAGAGTAAAATGAATAGGTCTGGGAACACTGGATGTTACTGAACCACTTACTAGAGTCCACTTGCTTTTCTTTCTTGTACCCTTTTTCCTATAACCAGCTCTTTCAACCTCAATATGTACTGCAAGAATGAGAGGACTCAGATATCACTGTCAGGCCCTGAGGGCATCACCAAGCCTCAGTACTCCTGTCCACCCACAGCCCAGGACCCCATGTCAGTCCTTCAGGGCCACCAGTTCCTGCCCCAGCAACACTGCAGCAGGCCAGTGTCCAGCTGTGCCCATCCCATCCCCAGGAAGGTGCCCATTACCAGGGCTAGGGCTGCCCTGCTCCTGGCTGTGGGTGGGACTGGCCTGGCTGCAGTCTCTGCTCTCCTGGCCAAGTTATTGTGCTGGGATCCCAATCGCCGTCCCTTAGGGAGCAGCCATCCCTCACTGCTCCCTGGCAAACACAGGGAGATGAGAAATCACAAAACCATAATCTTAATTTCCTTGATTTTGTTCTTAAAGCTAAATGAAGCAGGACTAAATATTATCTGTGTCAACCATGGGAAGTTCAAAGAAGATGGAATAATGCTAGAATATTCTTGCCTGGCTTTAGTAAAATAGATGGGTTTTTGTGTGTGATGGCCACCAGGACCTGAAAAAGTAAACTGATGATAGATAACATTCATTAATATAGATAATGCATTTTTGCTTTTTATTACTCATTCAACCTGACCGAGTGCTTCAATAAAAGCAGGAACACTCAGGAAGGAAAATAGATATCACAATTAATAAGAAAATAATAGTTTAAATTAATATCATGGATCCACAGAGGAAGTAAAGCAAAGCCGGGCTAGTTCAGAAAATCATGTGAGAACAAGAGAATATATATTGATTGATGATATATATCCTTACGTTACCTAAGAGCATATGTGCTAAAAATTTGGAGGTAACAATAGAAACCTCTAACTAGATAAACCATGACACGGAATCCCACTGTGCACAAGCATCTATGTACAGAGCTCCAGTGGGAACACACATAATCTGCAAGCAGTAATACCCACTGGCACTCTCTTTAGTGATCTGTTCATATATGACACATGGTAATTCTACAGTTGGCAGCAAACAGTGAAGGGGCAGAGACTGGGCAGTTCAAGCAATCTATTACTGTCATCATAGTATTAATGTCATGTGTGGTGTCTGCCACAAGGTAATGACACCCTAAAGAGCCACACGATCATGACCTGTATCGTACAAGTCAAGTCTTTTAACAAGTGCTATATATATGCAAGTATATGTAATGTGTTGCAAAACCAAGCCAACATTTTAACTCATGTATCGTGCCACTTGGTGAGAGAGAAATTGTTAAAACCTCCCATACAAAGAAGTTCCTAATCAGATGGTGCGATAAGAGACAAGGGTCAGAATCTTAACAGCAACATCGTCTGGAAATTTGACTTGTAACAAGCAAGGAACAAAATCAGTACCTGGAAAAGACTACACCATTTGCACTAGTAATACGTGCCTCATAAAACTGAATATGTACAGTCATGATAGTCTTAATCAATAACCTAATCAGAGCAGTGTGCCACATCTGTCTATGATGTTTTGTTTGTATTAGACAACACAGACTCATTGTTGCACTGAAGAATGTTCTTTGTTGTTCTGTAGACACTTTCACTGAATTTCGTCCTTTGTGGATTGTGGATGTGAAGTGCTGGGGCCTGAGCTGACCTCTGGATGAGTCACAACCCAGCAGAATGTTTTGTTTTCACTATTGGCTTTAGGTTCTAGAGGCTGGACCTGGCCCACCTGTGTTTCTGTGGCTCCACCCTCACCCAGGTGGTCATGGCTGGGGCAGTGGACAAGACCAGGACTATAGTAACCAGGAGACAATTGCTTGGAGGAGCTTTCTGTTGGGGCTGGTCACATCTTGTTGAGCTCTCTCAGTGGTGTCCTTCCATGTTAAGAACCACTGAAGGTGCCATTTCTGTCTGTTTTGCCCAGCAGACAATGCTGGACCCACAGGAACCTATGGCAGGATTGTTTGAAAGAAGACTTCTGAGGGGATGTTGCTGAATTCAGCGTTGGCCTGTGTGATCAGGCAACCGATGGCAGCGTAAAATGATGATGGCTGAACCAGTAACACAAAATTGGTGTAGTCAGCAGCTTGGTCTGAAGGAAGATTCTATGAAACTGGATTAAGTGAGACTGGGAATCCCTCAAGGAGATCCTGCATGCTGTTGCTGAGGCTGTAAGAAAATGAAGGTGAGCAGAAAGAGACAAGGTGGGACCAGCTTGAACAGAAAGCATTTGAGAGTGAGAAAGCATCAGTGAGCAGAGATAGAGACAAAGTCATGAAACTGATTAAAGTAGTAAAGAGCATTTGTGAGTAGAATGTGAGCAGAAACCTTGGACTTTTAGAAAGTAATTTTGTGAGTAGAAAGTGAGCAGAAAGAGACAAAACTAGCAGAAAAGGTTAGAAAGTGTTTGTGTGTAGAAGACAAGTGTGAAAAAACCCAATTTCCATGTAATAAGACTGTGATTTGAATGTTCTTTTGTGAAGAAAATAGATATGGAAATATGGTGGCTGGAAGTGACTGTGTGAAGAATTGCCCAAAAGGTTCTCTGGACTCTGGCCTGAATGGTGGGGCAATGACCATAACTTGAGTCTGGATGATGGCAGTGCTCCAGGGATTGGGTAATGGTAGGGTAATTATTACCCAAAAGGTTCTCCAGACCCTGGCCTGAATGGTGGGGGTAATGCCTGTAACTTGGCTCTGGATGTTCTGGGTCTCTAGTCTGGATAATGGTGGCTCCCTGGCCTCCGACACCAGGAGTTGGTAGGGTAATACTGCCCGTAAAGTTTTCCAAATCCTTGGCCTGGTTGATGGTAGGGTAATCATCACCCGGAAGGTAGGGCAATTAGTGATTTGTGTGAGGAATTGCCCGAAAAGGGGTCTGGATGATGGTAGTTCTCCAGACCTTGGCCTGAATGGTGGTGGGGCAATTATTGCCTGTAAAGTTCTCCAAATCCTTGGGTCTGGATGATGGTAGTTCTCTGGACCCTAGCCTGGATTTTGGTGGGGTGATTTATGTCCAAAAAATTCTCCAAATGCCTGGTTTGGCTGAAGATATGGTAGGGGAATTAACGAGAAATTGCCTGAAACAATCTCTGGATGTTGGGCCTGAAGGCCTAGTCTGGTTCAAATCCTTGGCTTGGATGATGGTAGGGCAATTAACGATTAAGACTGTGACAACGGAAGGTAATTAAGACTGTGACAAAGGAGTTGGGGACAGCGATGAGCAGAACTAATCTTGGCAAAGAGAAGTGGACTTTGATAATGATGTGGATGCTCAGCTGGACGGTAAAGAGAAGATGAAGAAACTTTGGTAAAGACAAAGTGGATGCTCTGCTGGAAAAGGTGAAAATGACTATGAGCCTGATGGAGAAATAAGTGTGCAGACAATGAAAAGTTGTGGTCACCCTTCCACAGAACTTTTGCAAGGTGGATGAACTTGGTTAAACAGATCTCTGAGGAGAAGCGCAAAGACAGTGAGTTAACTTCAGTATTTTATTTTCAGTATGATGAACTAAGGAAGATTGAAGATAGGAGTTTATTTTCAGCATGATGAATTAAAGAAATGTGAAGATATGATGCATGTAAATATGATGTATGGAGGTTGTGATTCATCCATAGGTTAAGGGGCCAAGTGAAGTGCTTTGGCCTGAGTTGTTTGCCCTGAGTCAGAGTTGACCTCTGGATGAGTCATAATCCAGCAGAATGCTTTATTTTCACTATTGGCTTCAGGTTCCAGACAGAACCTGGCCCACCTGTGTTTTAGTGGCTCTGCCCTCACCCAGGTTGTCGTGGTTGTGGTGGTGGGCGAGGCCAGGACTATATCAACCAGGAGCCTCTTATTTGGAGGAGCTCCCTATTGAGTGTGGCTTCTGTTGGGGCTGGTCACGCCTTGCTGAGCTCTCAGTGGTGTCCCTCCATGTTAAGGGCCACTGAGGGAGCCGTCTGTCTGATGTGTCCAGCAGGTCATGCTAGCAGCAGTGGGCAGCAGAGGAGCTGGGCCCACAGGAACCTATGGCAGGATTGTTTGGAAGACTCCTGAGGGCATGTTGCTGAGTTCAGTGTTGGTCTGTGTGATCAGGCAACTGATGGCAGCGTAAAATGATGGCTGAACCAGTACAACAGGATGCTGGACCCATTTTTGCATTGGGGTCAGCTGGGATGGAATTATGAGTCCACATGACATCCAACTAATCTCTTCAGATTTGTGGCTGCTGTGAACTTAAAATCCTTGTTTCTGAACCAAGTTATCTAAGTACTGAGACAAGCCAAAGCAATAATGTTTTCCACCTGCTATGCAGTCAGTCCAAACTGAGCTGTGGGTAGTAATACAGCACTACTGCCTTGATTGTGCATGTTTCCAAACCCCTCTGCATAACACAAACATTCACATGGACAGTCCACTCTATCCAGTGGAAGTCAGTGAGTATCTGCAGGATCAA
Organism: Brachypteracias leptosomus; assembly: GCA_013401335.1. Lineage (NCBI taxonomy): Eukaryota > Metazoa > Chordata > Aves > Coraciiformes > Brachypteraciidae > Brachypteracias > Brachypteracias leptosomus. The sequence continues at coordinate 17,428 of VYZX01026970.1, forward strand.
AATATACTGATGTAGTTTCTTTGCAGCTTCTGTAGTAGCCAAGAAGATCAACCTGAACTATTGTATCCCTTCTAGCACCAAAATTAATTAGCTTAGCTTGGTTCTGCACTAAATGAATATATGCATTTTAGCTGGTTCAGCAATTGCATACAGGCTGCATGTGCCTGCTGACAAGATGCAGTGTGCACACAGCCTGGGGAGATGGCAGAAATCTCAACACCTTCCTTCCAACAACTCAGTTTGAACCAGCCATAGGGGCTAAAGCAGTGAGCAGTTAGGCAAGGGCTAGCTGTTTCTCTAACTGGTCCAGAAGCCACTACTGCTCTTACCCTGAGTAGAATGGGAAGAATCTTTCATTAGGGTGAAATTTGTCTTTATGAAAAGAGCTTCCACAGAGTTTAAAAACTCCATACTCCTCCAAATTACTGATACAAGCAGCAAGAGGACCTCTGATTCACCCTCCCGCAGTAAGTAGGAAGTTTTTTATTGAGAACAACTTCTTTCATTAGAAATGCTTAGCTAAAGCAATTTTGCTCTGTATTTTAAAAAATATTTTATTCATATATATATCTGGTGTAAAAAGTCACTTGCTTCTATGTCAAAACTTTACACAGCCTCCTACTTTAGAATTTGGGAAAGAGTATACCACTGGAATTACCTGATCCAGCCTAGAGCTGAAGCAACACAGTTAATATCAGTGATCCTCAAAGGGCTGCAGTACTGACAGGGGGACATGAGCCTGCAGAATCTGACAAGACTATGTGAACTTAATAGCATTTCTTTCATGTAGACTATACTTTGTGATGCCAGTGCCTATAGACCTGGGGCTAGAAGGAATTCTTCATTACTGAGGACAGCATGAAATATTTCACTGTCATTATACATTGGACTAAATCAAGGTGGGAGGGGAAAAGTGGATGGGGATGGACACTGCATAACTATCAAAATATGCAAAACATAGTTCTGAATAGTAAATACTCAACTGTCCTCTAAGGCCACAGTGGGGAAGGTGAGGAAAATCATCTTAATTTTCACTGAAGAAAGCTTAAGTTCAGTATTAGGAAGCACATGGAAATAGGTTGCCTAGGCAAGATGCAGAATTTCTACAACTGCAGATTTTTAGTAGATGTCTGGCCAAGCTTCAATAATGGTCTAAGTCCATGTAAATCACCTTTCACAGACATCTGTACAAGTGAATGTTTGTAAAAAAAGTATCCTATCAGTCCTCTTATAAAGCACTTGAATATTATCCATAAAAGTAATGCTTCTACAGACATATCTCCCTGTGGGACTTCAGTTACCCAACACACACAAACACCAAATAAAAGACATAACCAAACACAAAGTAAGACTAGCAAATATTTAAAGCTTTAAGTCCTGTAAGCCTGACCTAAGTTTACTTCACAGCACTATTTGTTATATAATTTGAGTAATGGGCGAAGTATTCCAAGCTACAAAAGTCTGTGGATTACTAATAATCAGAAGTTGTTTATGCTTTCCTAACAGCTTGTTTTAATACTTCACCTAGCTTGGGTATTTGTAATCATTAGTTCATGGTACCTATTGTACTGTATATGTGAAAACAACAAAGACTTTGAGGTTTCATATGAAAAGACTGTCATGACAGTACAGAGAACTACCCATGAAAAAAGTCCACTATATAACAGCAAAATTTCAAGGGTGAAACTACAAACAGTGAGACTACCTTTTACTTATGTCCACTGTTACAATATTTTATAATGAGCAAGCAATTATCTTACTGTATTGCACTGGGGGCTCTATGGGTTTCTCCAGGCCCTTGTCAACACAAGCCAATAACATCAAAGTGCAATGAGGCATATTATGACATATTCCAGTCTTAAGAGTGGTTAACTCTCATATCTGAAACAGAACATGTTGAAGGGTAATCCTACACAGACAGCCCTTGAACTGTCAACAAATGAAATAACATCATAAATGTCCATGACAATGAAAGCCAAGAGAGTTGAATCTGAAATCAAGGTCAAATATATTAAAAGTGTAATAAAATTTTTGAACTAAAGACTATTTAAAGGATCTATAATGAAGACATAATTAACTTAGTTTGATCCAAAATTAGGTTCCCCTTATAGGAATCCTCCAACTTTTAGGAAAATATATACTGTAAAGCAATTAAAAGATACAACCATTTCTCCAAGCTGTCACCAATTACCGTCACTCTACCCAACCTTTTTCTCTTCTGCAATAGAAATATGCCTCTGAATATATACTCCCGATTTTACCTATGATCTATTAAACCTATGCAGCAAATGCACTCTTAGATCACACTGTAATCTTGTAGTTCTGCATATTTTCTTGAATGCTGGAATGGAAGATTTCAGAGAGTACAGTGGAATTATTGATCTGTTTAGTGTTAGGAAAGCTATTGATTATGTGGTGGTGTGAGCTTATGTAAGCATAAATTGACCTTACAGGGTATTTTATTTGTGTTTCAATTGTGATTCATTGCAGTACACAGGTGTGTTAGCAATACTGTTATAGCACACTACAAATAAACCTCTTCAAGAAGGAGTGGGATTTTATAATTTGCAGGGATGTTTAACACACTTTTCAGAAGGATGTTAAAGTGGGAAAAGGGTAATAGAGGTCAAGTGGAATAAAAAGCAGGAGGGGAAATTACATGAGTAGGAAAATGGCTTGATCTTTTAACTATTTTTTTCCAAGACACAGGGTTCTTTTTTAAAAAACAGTAATGCTTTCTTTTAAAAAATGTTTAAAGTATTTTGGGGGATGGGGCAGTGTGCCAGCTCAACTGGCTGTGTAACATCAGCGGCTTTAAAACTGTTTTTCACACCCAGGAATTTCCTTCTCCCTTCATTATCAGATGCAAATAAAGGCGGTCAGGAATGGTAGGAGAGGGGGCCCAGTATCCACAGCTCACATGGGGCTGTTCCAGTGTGATACCACTCCTGGAGAACTATTGCATTGCTTTGCCAGGTTCCAAGCTCAGCAGGATAGCCCAGAAATACAATGCCCAGAGCCTTCTCTGAAACACGGCATCTACTCAGCCTTTCTCCACATCTTCCCTCCCCCTAGTCATTTGGAGGGCTGTTTTAGCTATTTGTTAGCCTCCAGCAAAAACAGGAGGTGCAACTACTTGGAAAACCTGCAGATTATTTGCTATCATGAGTGTATAGCCCAAATGAGAATAAATCAAGCTTAAAAGTCTGTAAAGCAAAGAGATGTGGAGGAGTAAAAAACAATTACAGCTTGCACCCAATTGGGCTCTGTTAATTTGTTGCAATAATGAAACATTTATTTTAAGTGGAAAACCTTTGAAGAATACTAATATAATAATTAATATTCAGGTTACCTAGGGAACCTGGGACTCCATTGACTGTAGCTAGAACAGCTTCTGCAGAGGAAGCTACCTGGCAAGACTTTTTCCTGGAGCTTTAAGAATGACACTTCCAGGCAGCTGCGAGATTATTTCCCCTCCCTTCCAAGTTTCTACCAATCCTCTCTTATAAGCAAGAAATCTGAGGACCTGCTTTGTCTAAAACAAGTTAGAGCTGATGTAAATCTGGAAAGGGAGGAAGAATTCAGGTGGCCTTAGAAACAAAGGGGTAATGTGGAGATGCTAGATGACTGTAGAGCCATATAGAACAAGAGATTTAAACAAAAGAACAAGAGAAGCACAGCTGAACTTCATAAAGGAAAGGTCTGAATAAAAAAGTACTTAAATACTTCTCTATATGTCAGTAGCAGTAAATGTTGGAGAAGACTTTCCCCAAACCACTGTTGGTAGGATGCCATTTACACTACTTCTGGGGTTGGTACATCACCTTGCTAGCTCTATTGTGACGTTAGATAAAACCTCTTTAGCAATGGCTGACAAACACTACTGTGGGGCATAATAAATCTTAAGTTGCAAGAGCAATCAACTCAGTGCTTGCACTTGCTCCTCTGAGGGCAGCCTAAATCTGGCAATGCTGACGTCTGCATTACAGATACTGAAATAAATGAAGGGTCAGGAAAATGGTTCCTCAACGTGGACAAAAATCAATCAGAGAAGAGTGACTGTGGTTATGGGAGGTGTTAAAAAGGACATCATGGCTTGTACTTGCCTTCTTGATCCTGGGAAACACATGAGTAAACATGTAGCTGTCAAGAACCACAGACCACTTCCAGAGAGCAATCTAGCCAAGTGCATGGGAGCCTGCACAGCAGAGTAGCTTTAGAGGAAGCCATTTGAAAATGGAAAAGGACAGGTCCCTGGCCACAAACTGACACAGTCTGCACAGCTGCATGGCAAAGCTGAGCTAGGTAGTAGAGGGACAACCTGGAATCCTGCACTCTGCTTTTTGTACGATGGATTGGCAAAAACACTGTGGCTTGTGCCATGTGTGGCTGTCAGCTGTAGCCCTTTTGCCAAATACAGAGACAAGTATTTCTTTCCTGCATTGCATTTCTAATTCATATTCTTTTATTTGGCTTGGATCTGCTAGGAATGTGGCTTACAAAGAGAATTGATGTGTACTCATTGGCACACAGTGCTGTCTTCTAGGAATGTAAGAGTTACTGGCTCAAATCACATATTCCTTCAATCCACTACCAGTATAACGGTAGCCAACATCAAAAGCTGTGAAGGAAAACACAAGAAAGCTTCTCTGAGAAATTCACTACCTCATGGGAAGCTGCTTTTGAACCTTATTAATTAGAGGTTAGTTTATGCCCTGAAGCACAAGACATTAAATCCCTTATAAATACGCATGCCTGTTCTTCAGAACTTCAGGGTAATACAGAGATGTCATACAATTGACACCACGCCTGAGAAGCATGTAAGTGTTCACTCCATTTAACAGATGGACAAACGGGAAAAAAGTGAAGGAGCTTCTCTGCAGTTTACTCAGCAGGTAGACTTCTGGTGGCACTGACAGGGGAATAATATGAAAGGCAGCTTCAAGCTCTCCTCCTGAAGGTGGCTAGCTGTATTACCCAACTCCTGCTCCACAGCCCCTCCGAGATTAATTTCCTCTTCTGCAAAATGGGTGTGTTTATCCACCTACTTAATGAGATTTTTAGAGCTGGGTAATATTTGTATTGCACAATTATTATGCACTACTGACACTAGAGAAAGTCAGAAAAAGGAAAAGATGCACTGCCAAGGGATTATTAATTAATTTATTTCACCACATTTCTAGAAGCTTTGTTCCCCATAGAGCTCTGTCAATTCATCATTTCTCAGCTAGAGTGTCCTTGCAAAGCTAGTTCCCAGCTCTTGTGCTTAAGTCTGATAAATAAGCTTGGGAGTGCTGTAAGCATGGAGTGTATGCAGATTTAGTCAGTAAATTCTATACTGAATTTGTTTTTCTTTTTTTGTCTCTTTTTTTTTTTAAGCCTCTGTTGACCAACTGCTAAGGGCTCTGAAAGTCTCCAGTATGGTCTGGGAGCAAGGACAACTGTAAAATTCATAAATTCTACTTCCAGAAAACAATAAGAGAGAAGTTTGCAAGAATGCAAAAAGAAAGAACAGAGTTATGCAAAAGCACACATATTTTGTAAAATAATCATCCACAATGTTCTAAACCAAAATACCAGTCCTTGGTCATACCAATGAAAATTCTAGATGATATCAAAGCAGCTCAGATTTCACAGGGACAGAAGAATGTACAGTACTGTCATCAGAATTGAGGCATGAGGTTATGTACATATAAATTTTCTAATACTCTAGCTAGTTTGGATGTTAATAAGCAATGAAAGCACAAGAGCACAGCCCTTAAATATCGATTAAGTAACAAGAGTTTGTCCAGTCTGTGCTGAAGCACAGGTTTCAAAAGACTTCTTTTTTCACTTGGTATTTGAGCTAAGTTAAAGCTAGCAAGCTCACCTCCATGTACATATGGCCCACATTTTCTAGGTGGCTTAGTGTACCCCACAGTTCTCACTTTTGAATATTTCCAATGTGATCATTTGTTGTATAAGCCACCTTGACTACTTACGACCCATACCCCTTGCTGGAAGGCAAAGACAGCAAGAGAATCATAGAATGGTTTGGGTTGGAAGGGACCTACAAAGGTCATCTAGTTCAACCCTCTACAATAAGAGGAACAGTAAGCATCTTTTACTTAAAGCCCAACAGTCTCATATGACAGTTAGATAGAGGGTATCATGTTTGATTCCCATAGGCCTAGAAAATATAGAAGAAGTTGGCCCAGTGGAAGGAGATTGCAGAAGCAACAGATGAAGTCAAGCTGGAACAAAGAGTGGTTACTCTGCCACTGACTCTACACCCAGCACAGCAGAAGAAGGGGCAGATTGCTGGTAAGTGGTGGCTGCTACATTCAGAAGGAAGAGAAGTTAAAAAACAGATTGGAAAACAAGAAACATAAATGCAGCAGGGTAAAGAGCAGAGAAGAGCAGCTTCACCTCTTCTCAACTCTACAAGACATCTGCCTATTCTGAAACAGAATGGGCTGCTTCTACAGCAGCTCCTTGTCATGCTCTCTCTGTGCACAGCTAAAGCCTGTCTGAGCTAACTTTCTTAAACCTTAACTCTGTGTATTCTCCTACCTCAGCTTTGAGAAATATCATCAGTCAGTTATGAAACACAGCAAATACAGCAATTTATGTTGCACAAAAAGCTTTAACCCCCCCCCCAATACTTCTTCCAAGGGTATCATGCTAAGCATGTTGATATGTTTTCAATGCTAGTTAACTCCAAAAAGTTAGAAGGTAGGTCAGTTTATTTATTTTTAATGTTCATGACAGAATCTTTAATTCTGATCCCTGTAATAATGTAATTCAAGAGAGTATTTCCCCCTGGAGAAAACAGGGTTGGCACAGTGAAGCTGTTCTCTAAAACCAGCATGATGCATTTCCAAATGAGAGTGGAAGTTTTCAAGGATCACTGTCCCCACTGAGCATGTACTTACGTGCCACCCCGAACAAGGACAGATGTAATCATGTGCCTACAGGCTCAGGGGCCATGACATGCAGCATCAAACCTAATGAGTGTATTGGGCACTTCTGTAATAGAAGCAATAGTCTTGGGGTAAGAAATACACTGCTTCATTACACAGTGCCACTTCATATGGCCAAAATCACATTACTGTTTTGTTTTTTTTAAATACTCTAAGTTTTGTGTTAGGAATATTATAATCCATTCTATTTAAGTTAGTTAACTATCCATTACAGTGGAGATAGGGGAAATAACTTCATTTGTGTGGTTCTTTTATCCTACTCAGTTTGCACAGCTCAAATCAAATAAATACAAAGACCCCGGCATCAAAAGTTTAATAGAAATATATAACTACAAATGAAGTTTAAAGTACAAAATTATCTTTTCAAAAGGGAAGACTTAAATTTATAGCTTGTTAGACAAATCTAGGGTAAACAGTTTTTCTAAATGAGACAATGAAATTTACCTGAATTTTGTAGATTCTTCTGGTCTCCTTTTCCAGGTGCAGTTCTGCAGTTTTGTGACTATGTGAAGATAATAATCTTCTGAATACCTAAAAAGGCAACAACATCAAACACTAGAATATATATGTATGTATATTTAGAAACAATCTCTCAGACATTTAAATGATGCATGTATTAATAATAATGTGCATGGTGCATATATAATAGATTGCTTTTAGAACTCCATGACCTATTTTATTTTTGTAATTTGTAAGAGTACTATCCTCATTTAATTAGCATGACCTATTAAACATCTCTTAATAGCGATGTCCTAATGAACTTTTTTTTTCAGAAACTTTCAAAAGTTCAAACAAATATTTGACCATAAATAGCTTGAAGTTATTAGAAATCATCTCAAGTGCAAAAGTCAGAAATAATACAAAAACCCCCTTTCTTGCACTTGGTGTTTTAAACTTCAAAAATGTCTTGAAATGTGGCTCTTGCAAGCCACGATGAAACATTACACGTACTTTCATTTACTTTGTAAAGTCCCCAAAGCTCAATTCAATCATTCAACACCATAGACCAATATTTACAGATGTAAGTTTTCCTTCAAATTATCTCTTAAATAAAACAATCTGTTGTCTTACGTCAACCAGCACTTTGGTTACATTGGTACACGTAACCAAAGAGCTTTCTGCTCTTTTTAAACCCTTTCAAGAGATTTAAATTTGTCCATATGTGAAATACTTCAAAACATGTAAGTCAAAAGAACAGAGACATTTCCTCCCTTATAGGTTCAATGTTAATACTTCTCACATTTGTGCTTGGATCTTAATATTGGTTTTCCAAAAACAGTAACTCTGACTTACAAGAAGGATTGGGGAATGGGAAGAAGAGATGATATGGATGCCACGACTACAAATTCTACGGGACTCACATCTCCAGAAAAAATTATTTTAGCACAAATGGCTTAGCACCGGCCCAAAACCAAATGATCACGAGCTTATTTAAGCTGGAACTTAGAAGTGTTTATTTTGAACAGTTTTACAAGAGTTGGGATGGCAAGAAACCTCACTTGTTTTTAAATGGAGCATGAAAATTGATAAAAAGGAATACAAAAAAGGCTGTGGTGGCTTGCAGCAGGAGAGGTCAGCAACCCAAAAGCTTCCTTCTCTCTCTGTGTTTAACATGCTTTTAGTATCACAGCTTTATGGTAAACACATGTAAAAACAGATCCCTTTTTTGTTTGCTTTATAAAAGTACTGCAACTGCTAAAGTTAACTTGTTTATCTACCTCTGTGTAAAATGATGTCCCATTTCCATATGGAAAAAGAAATGAAACTTTTAACAGGAATACTCCATTAGGACTGGTCTTTGGCTTAAGTTTGCACCTGTGACAACACATAGATTTCTTCATTCTCCAGACTTAGCAAACTCTTAAAGGAACTAGCTGATTGTGACTAAGCTGATTTTACTGAGCCCTTGCACAACTCAGGAGAGCAGGAATGAACGAGCAGAAGTGTGAGAAGAGCAAAATGAGTTTGATTGCTGCTGCAGCCGATTCTTCCTCCTTCCAGCCCAACCCCAAATCTGTTCTCTTCCTCGTGCCACTACTGGTACTTACTTCACTCCACTTCTGCTTTGGCTTTGCCAGCTTTTGCACTTGTCAAATGTCTTCATAAACCACTTTAGTTTACTACCATAGCAAAAAAGTAACCCAGAAGGAAAAAAATATACATATACATTTTGTTCTTCTTTAGTGTCTTAAACCAGATCAGGAAAGATTCCACCAAACACCAGAGCCAGATAAACAAGGAATGATGGGAGTGGAGAAACTCAGAACAAGGCCTTCCTATTTTGGCAGGTGCCTGCTGATATGTTGTATTAGCAGCCTTGGAACTGCAGCCAGAGAAATGGAACTACTTTCTTGCTGAAGCTCCTACCTAAATTGGCTCACCATGGGGTCAAAACAAGTGTCAGTACCAGCACAGGCCAGGACAAGGAGTATGTGTAGGGGGAGGATGGGATAGAAGCACAGGACCAAAATAGCCTATGCTGATGTTGAATCAATTCATCTAGTTTTATTTCTTAAGGCTAAACAATAAATGACTCAGATGCTGGGAGTTATGGAAAAATTCCAAAAATTAATAGCATAACAGGGCATGAAGAGTTACTTAAGCTATCATTATCCAGGAGAAAAAAAAAACCATAGAAAAAGCAAATTCTAGCCTAAAGACATTGATAAGATGAGGATTAGAGTCAGAAATTAAAAGAAAAATTACCATCATCTCAGAAAGAAATTGCACGGACTGACAAGCTATTAGCAAGTTACAGGGAAACATCTGGTAAGGAGAAAAATCATCCATAATGCTCGTTCTGAAGCCTCATGAGGAACAAAGGCATTCACTATTTAAGACTGTAGAGACCTTCTTATACATGTAACAGAAGCTGCACCTAGGGTAAAAACACCAAGTACAATGCAAGAATATTGCTGCCTTTCCACTGCTGTCTACTGGATGGAATCACTCTTGCTCAGAGGTGTCTCAGCTCACCAGCTCACCCAGAAAAGCACCATGTACAGGTCTCACAAGGCAGAATAACACATCTGCTCACCCTATGCATCCAGTTTTGCTTCTCTTGTGACTTACAAAGACACTATGGCCTGCTAGAACTCATCTTTGCCAGAGTTGGCACAGTGCTGCAAGCAGCAGAGACATCCCAGCAGCATATCCTGGGTGACAGGAGCTCTGGACTGTGGCAGTTGGGGAAGGCAGCCGCCACATCTGCTCACATTGATATAAGGCTTCCATGAAACGAACTCTACTTGAATACAGACAATATTCCCATAGATTTTTTTTAAGACTTTAATTGAAGCTCTGGGATTTGCTGCAGCTAGGTTCACAGCCCAGAAAGCTTTGTTTTCCTCTCAGAAAGCCCATTTTAGCATTTCCTGCTTTAAAGGAACCTTGGGAACTCACTCCTCCAATGGAATCAGTCCAGAAGGCCATCAGAATATCATTTCATGGCTCTGCTGTAACCCAGACAGTCCACTTCTCCACTGTTCCCAGCAAAGAGCTGGGACAATACATATATTTCCACTGGAACTCAAGAGCTTACAGCACACATTCACTCATGGTGAAAGGGTTTTATTTGTAAGATTAAATCTCAGGTAAATTGGACTACAAAAATAGATGGACAAGACAATAATTACAGTGCTGAGAATAGCGAATGAAACATGTTTTGTCCTGGTTCTGTCTGCCACCTGCATCATAACCATTATAATTACTTGCTGTTGCAGGAAACTCACACTCTATGAGCCTTGCTGAAAAAGAACACCTGGAAGGGTTTTCTTTGCCTATAGCACTTGTCAGGTATGCAGTCGAGTGACCTTCTACGCTAACAACAGTGGCTAAGGTGGAATTATTATGCATAGTTGAGGCACTGACAAAGTATAAGTATCTTCTAATTTTTGGCAGATATCTAAAGGACAACGGCAAGGGCAGAAATGTTGAGACAGTAGGGAGATAATAGGTAAAATGTCAGAACAGAGAGACAGATGCAGCTTCATCGCTTACTTGCTAGAACTAAACATCTGCTTGAAAAAAATCTATGTGAATTAGAAGGAAAACCAAGCAGCAGGAGTGATAAAATGAGATATTCCTGCTTGGCAGCTTACGTTCATGAAAGAAAAAATGGCAAGAAATGCAAGAGAAAAGGAGGATCCCTTTTGCCTTTGGACACTTTAATACTACCAAAACAACTATTGGTTTTTAAAGCCCTCAGGAGAGTGTGCACAAGGCTTGCTCTAGAATAAAAATGGAAAACTGTCAGCAAAACTCAGCATTTCAGTCTCTTTATCACCACTAGTACATATCTGCTATAATAATAACTTCCCACTTACATAGCATTTTTTACCATCAAATCATTTGACAAGCTTTAAACTAGCAAATTTTTTCCCTTTCTGCCAACTTAAGAGGCAAGAGTGTCCAGAATGTCCCTGAAAGCCTAGAACTGCAATAAAGCATTTATATGTCATGCCTGTGGGTCACATCTTGAAAAAGCATCAAAGGTCCCTGCAGCTCCTCTCAGTGAAGGGCAATGAGTTTCAATATCCATGGCACAAAGCGTTCCCTCACTCCTTTGTTCCAAGCATCAGTTTCTTTTCCTACCTGCCCAGTTCATCTTCTGCCCTGTTAAATGGGGCAGCTCCTTTCTTTTTAGCCACAGGATAAAGGTCTCACAGTTTGTAAAGTTTCTCCTACAATCTCAGCTCCAAAACATTCTAGATATGAAGAGCACGTTTGCATTGCTGCAGCCTGTACAACTTGTAATACATCGGATAAATAACAGCATTTCTATTGCTATAACTGGATTTTGGAGGCAATACAGTGACTGGTTGTCCTTCTCTTGGTGTTAATCACTCAATTTTTCAGTCAACTGTATTCTTTGACCTTGTCCAGTCTCTGTTTCAGCTCTTCCTAGCACTGCATCAGTAACAGTTAACTGTCTACCACCTTTCAAAAGAGTAAGAACTTCAGTGATAGTGTTGTTGATGAGAGGGAATGTTGGTGGGAGAAGAGGTTATATAGGAGAAAAAAAGAAAGAATTAAAAGAGTAAAGACAGAATTCTGGGAATATGGTAACTTAAAAACAGGTGAAAGAACTTAAAATGCAACGAGAAAGTGAGGAGGGGGCAGAAAAGACAGAAGTTTTAAAATCATGATTTAATGTTGTTTCTGTGTTAAGGAAAAATCTGACTTCTCTAGTCCTTTGAATGGGGAGAGGCACATAAGAGCTTTTGTTTCTCATTTCTCTTCTCTTCACAAATGGAGTTAAAAAAAACCCAAAACCTTCAATTTTAAAGACATCATGGTGCATAATTAATTTCAAGCTGGAATTCAGTCCTGATGGGAAGCCTTTCGTATTTACAACGTTTTATTTATTGGTGCATTCATATAGGCAAGATGTTACCCATCAAAAGATAAGGGCTGCTTCTCCCACTTTCACTTTAGAAAGCGGCAAGGAATTTGAACAGGTCTGGTACCAAAGATTTTTTTTCAATATCAGGAAAAGGCAGAACAGGAAGTTGAAACCCAAAATTAATTTGGGGGATTTTTTCAATGTATCTAAAATTGAATTATAAGATTCCTGTGGATTAGTTATTATAATGAGTGCAACCAATTAGTACATTTTTATACTAGTTTATTTCCATACTTACTTTAGTGAATATGCTGAAAAGAACCCATTAACTGAGGTTGCTCATACCAGGACTGTTCACCAATCAGGAAAGACACCCAAGAATGAAATTATACCTCACTTTCTGTTCAACCTTTTTGTGAATACCTTGGAATAAAACATAAAATGTTGCTAACTGGCAAGGAGAAATCTTCTTGACTTATATTGTGAAAAAAAAAATAAAAAATCCAACCTTGAATAAATCTAATCCATGTGAAAGAAAAATGCATGCAAACATTGCTTGAACAATTTCAGTTTCCTGTTGTATAGCTCCACATTATTATCATCAAGAATTATGTAAAAGAGGACAATCTTCTACCCTTCTATTTAAAAGAAAACAAAGCAGAAAGCACAGCAAACACCTACCTTTTCTTCTTGATAGATGATGACAAAATGCTGTCCTGAATTGCCTTACATTTTGAAGCCTGTTCAAACTGGTAAATTCCATTTTTATTAATAGTTGTTCTGTTAAAAGTTGGGGGGGAGAAAAAGCAACAAACTTTAAAAGAGAGAACATATTCTGCCAATGCTGCCACATTTACTTTGCTATGACAATAAGATTAATAACTGTTGATTTAGCTGAAAACATTACCAAAGAAATCTTATTGACCTCTATTGTGAAGCTCTTGTACAAAAGGGGAGTTTGCTGCTAGCGACTATAAAATATTTGATTCTTTAAAGTAACCATATTTCACAGTCTGAATTGTATTTTTTGCTTCACACTGTAAACAGAAAATGTAATTAAAAAAAAAGAAATTAATTGGTAAGACTCATGAACATTATGTTTTGAAGATACTTAAAATATTAACCAGTAAAATATTTAGCAGGTGTGACTTCCTGAAGTTGTTGATGAAATGCAGTATTCAGAGCCAATACAAAATGTACAGGAACATCACAGGTGAAGTGGATGTTTCTACTTGGACCTTAACTTATTGACTCGAACTTAATACTTCCTCCTTTGTTTATTCTTTATTTACACAGTGAGAACAAATATTTGTAAAAGGAAACAAGGCAAGTGCCAGACAGTGATCTTTAATTCCTGTTATCTTATTTTCACTGAACTCCTGTGTGGTCGGTCCTCTTTCTCTGCTGTCCTGGTAGAAGATTGAGCTGTATATTAGTAAATGACTGAGGTACCAAGGTCTTATTCCATTCACCTCATCTCACCCTATATCTAGGTTCAAGCTCATACAATCACCCTCTTCTGTCTTCAACCTTCTGCTGTGTGTATTGTCATTTATCATGAAGGCTTTTTCCTCTAGCATTTTTATTTTCCTTGCTCCTCACCATCTTCCTCTCTCCCCCCACCCCGTTCCTTTTGGGTTCTTTCCACTGATTCACTACTTATGGAGCACTTGGACACTGCAACCAATTTGTCCAAACCAGAACTAGAAATACAGAAGACACAGATGCTGTGTCATTCACTCCTGAGTGTGAGCTGCAGCAGTGAACAGAACCCATGCTGTTCTTAGAAACACAGAACAACCAAGCCATCTCTGCACAGAGGCACTCATACACAAAGAGAAGGGGTCTTCCTGCTTTGTACACAACACATTCTGCTTCTGAACCATCATTCCTTTATTAACAAGGACCAAAACTCTATTGCCTTCACCTGTAAAAACATGGAGACCACTTAACAAGATTTCTGACAAGCTGATTTCGAAGCTCTTACCTATGAAAGATACTGTTTCAAGTCACGGAATCACAGAGTGGCTGAGGTTGTAAGGTACCACTGGAGGTCATCTAGTCCAGTGCCCTGCTCAAGCTGGGCCACCTAGAGCCAGCTGGCCAGGACTGTGTCCAGTTGGCTTTTGAGTATCTCTAAGAGTGAAGACTCTACAACCTCCCTGGACAGCCTGTCACTCTCACAGTGAAAAAATATTCATAGGGAATCTCCTGTGTTCCAGTTGGTGCCCATTGCCTCTGGTCCTGTCACTGGACGCCACTAAGAAGAACATGGCTCCATCCTTTTTGCACCCTCCCTTCAGGTATTGATAAGGTTCTCCTTGAGCCTTCTCAAACAACTACAAGCATCAACAATTCAAATGAGAAGACTGACTGAAGAAGAAAGAGCATAATAAATGTTTGGGGTTTTTTGCTACTGAACTGACTGGCATATTCACAGCTATGATGTGAGGAAAAGGAACAAAGCACCTTTCCTTCTTTTTCCATTGCCTGTGAATTTTTTGAGAGGATCAGTCACTCAATAGGAGCAATTTCCTCATGGCTGCAGAGAAGAGGGATCAGCTCTCTTCCTGTCTTTTCCCCACTGGGAACTTCTTCCCAGTATACACTCAGCGCCCATAAGGAACTATGCAGTCTGCATGCCCTTGTTGAGGGTAATGGTAAGACAACATAACATAAACCTCTGTCCTTTCAGTTCTGCAGTGACTTTAATAGATGGTAACAACCGGCACAACCTACTGAGAGATCCTTGGCTGATCTTGCATACAGCTCCTTATCTAATTCTTTTTCAAGAAGTGATATGCAAATGTGAGGGCAGAAGGCTCTCAGAGCACACAGTTCAGAGCAAACAACTCAGCAGATCTTACATAGTAAGTGCCAGCAAATAGTCTGCACCATTTACACACAGGTTTATTGCACCTTGGTCTGAATGGTTCCATTTACACCAAAGAACCAGGCAGGCCCTTTCACAAAAGAACTTAACACCAGTTCCCAAACAAATTGAGTTAGGACTAAAGCATGTTTTCTCTCCCTTGCTTGCTCAGTAAGCTCAAAACGATTTTTCTGCATGCAGCTGCAGCTTAAAGTAAGAGAAATGGCTACAGGCAAAGCTTAGCTGCATAAACAGCACCTTAAAAAAGAACTATTGATATCATAAGCCAAGTGCATGTTACTGCTACAAATAAGTCTTCCATTACAACTAAAAATCAAGATGCTGGATGCTGATATGAGAAATGGCCCCAGCCCTTCTGAGCCACAGTTGGCCAAAGGAGACCTTCTTTAACACACAAAGCCTGTCAGGAAGATCAGGTCAGAGAGCAGGCAGTCAGGCCTGACCAGCTCACTGTCAGATGTGTTTGCAGGCATGGTCAGAGAACCAACATCCTTTCACAAGTGGGTTTCCACTCTGTGCAGAGAATCACTAAAAGGTCCTTACAGCTTCCTGTTAATTTATGTCCTGTGATCAGTGGGGCAGTGAATAAATATTCTCTCAACCAAGTACAAGCTTTACTCAACAGAATTCTAGTCTTTTTAAATTCATAGCACTAAGATCAACTGAAGCAAGTTGTCTCATTTTTTTAATATGCAATTGCTTTTTTTGCACCCATTTTGATGCGCACTTGAAAAAATAAAAAATTAAGAAGTCAGATAAAAAACAATTAGGCAAAATAAATCCCTGTTCTGTTTTGTCCTTAAATCTGACAATCACTTTCACAGCCATCAAAGGGAGAAAAATAGAATAAGGAATCTTTCCTTCCCTTTCGATGACACATGTAAGGATTTGTGAAAATGGCAGAACTGTGGGAAAAGCCAGACACAAATTTTAATACAAACTCTTTATCCATATAATGCAAGCACAAGACAGATCAATAAAATGTTTCTTTTGTGGCTTTTTCCACACAAAATCTACCCAAAACTCTTAATATGGTGCTGCCCTGGTTTCATCTGGGATAGAGTTAATTTTCTTCCTAGTAGATGGTGCCGTACTGTGTTTTTGATTTAGTGTAAGAACAATGTTGATAACACACTGCTGTTTCAGTTGTTGCTAAGTACTACTTATCTTGTTAAGGATTTTCAGTCCCCCGTGCTCTGCCAACGAGCAGGTGCACCAGAAGCTGGGAGGCAGCATGGGCAGGACAGCTGACCTGAACTGGCCAAAGGGATATTCCATATCATAGATCGTTGTGCTCAGTGTATAAACTGGGGGGTGTTGGCCGAGAGGGGCCGATTGTTGCTCAGGGACCGTCTGGGCATCAGTCAGTGGGTGGTGAGCAATTGCACTGTGCATCACTTGTCTTGTTGCTTTTTCTCTCTCTCTTTTTGCTATATTCTTAATTATTATATTTTAGTTATTGAACTGTTCTTAGCTCAACCCATGGGTTTTACATCTTTTTATTCTCCTCTCTATCCCACTGTGGGGCAAGGAGTGAGCAAGTGGCTGCATGGTGCTTAGCTGCTGGCTGGGGTTAAACCACAACACATGCAAAAGGATACAAAAATAAAACAATTTATTTGCAGCACATGCAAAAAAATGATTCACTCTAGTAAAAGTTAAATTTCTGAACTCCTGTTTCACTGTCAGAGTCTTCTGCTTCACAAGTGCAAGTTTTTTGCATTCAGATAAAAGGGGTGTGCAAGGGGCAGTCCAGACTTCCTACTGCATTATTCATTGCAGAGCTGTGCAGACATCAGATTAGATTTCTGATCACTGAGGATGATGATGCTATGCAACATTACCACCAAATGAATTTACCTGACCTAGTGGATGACAATCTTTGCTCAGTACTTACAACTGCACTAAAACTTCTGCAATGAAATCAGAGAACATGCCTAACAACAGACACCAGGCTACATTCTTGGTATATTCTGTTGACTTGAGCTCAGAACTGATGAAATAGGAAAATTTCTGCTGCATTTCCCTTAGGGGTTAGATGTTCTCAAAGCCAACCTCATTGGCCAAAATCTGAGAAACAAGGGGGTTTATTAATCATATACGAACAGCTTGAGGATCACATACTTCCTATGGTAATTCTAGGAACTCAGAAAGTACACCATCTGTACTTTTATAAATCCACTGTAGATTAAGACCATGTGCCATATTTATCAGCACATTGTTATTATATATCTTGCTTTCAGGAAGACAGCAGTTTCTTAAACCATGAAACTCTTTAAGATAAGGATTGCATCCACAGTAGGAATAAGAAATAGAGAAACTATATGTAAAGTCCATGGCCCATGTTGCTGCACCTGCAGCATTAAGTCCTGAGACTGTGGGGAGCCTTAGTGCAGGGAATCACCAGACAAACTGGCACCCCAGTTACCATGGAGTTCTGGGGAAGCAGTGGTACAGGGAGGAAAAGAAAAGGGAAANTGAATTATATCATAACATAAAGATATGCCCAGGACTGAAAGGCCAGTCATCCAGAACTCCCACAAAATCAGCTGGAAAAAAATGAATATGTGGGATGAGATTTTCAAAAGATCTCAGAACTGGACTGTCTGTGAGCACTGAAAGCAAAAAGAATTTCACCCCTAATTGCAGCAAAAGTTAAATTCACACTGACATAAGGAAAAATCCCACTCATTGGCTTTATTCATTCTGTTCCCAGTAGAACTAGTTGTTCAACTTTTCCCATGACTTCCTGAAGCAGCACAGGACCTCTGAAACCTGTTCCAGCTGAGCATCTACAGCTAAAAAGTGTAACTTCCGCATGCAAAACTGCACATTTATATCCTATCAAAGTGGCACTGAACAACACTATCCAGATTATGAATATCTTCTGTCTTAATCTCTCCCTTGAAGAGCCTAATTTATATTTCAATCTCATAGTCTGTTAGTTGAATACTATTAAAAACCCATAATCCATACTCCTCCAGGAAGGGAGGTCTTAAGTGCTATCTTTGACACTATTTCAAATTAATCAGATGATAAGAATATAGTGACGTTTTTAAAGTTCACAACACCTTGATTAATAAGGCAATACACAATTTAAATGCTTGGTGAAATGGACTATAAAACTGGCTTTGTCAAACCATAGGAGCAACAATTTGTTTTGTAACATTAATCACTGTAACTGTGAAAGAGACTGATCCTACTACCCTTGTTCAAGTTCTCATGAAGGTTTGTTTTATCTAAAGAATGCTAAACCAGTTCTCTGGGACAAGCTGCATTTTGAAATTATTTGGAAGACCTTTTGGTGCATTCATCAGAGTTCAACATAACATCAGATACTTTTTATTTATAAAATGTAAACCACATGACAGGCAACATGACAAGCAACATTCAGAATCTCATGGTGGGTAAAGTGAAAAAAATAAGGTACTTACACTAAAATGATGTTACAAAGTAGACGATAGACAGAATGACAGAGCAGTTTCACTTGGACCAAGTAAACAGAAAGAGGCTGGGAAACCTTTCACCACTGTCAGAACACAAATGTGCCCTGACAGCAGCTTTCAACTGAACACCTATTAATTTAGACAAAACCAATACACGAGGCATGTGCTAAAAATGCACTCCTAAAATATGTCTGCATGTATCACTTGGGAATGAAGGGAAGAATATTAAGAGAGCAATAAAATTAGTGAAGTGCCCACCAGTGCTGGCTAATGTAAACCGTTGCAAATTATTTGTGCAATATACTAAGCCACTGTTCATAATCGTTGGTAATAGCTTGTCTCTTCTTCCCTTTCTGCCTGCCCGAATGCAATATTTTGACAGGAGACAGAATGTACAGGTCTCTGTAGCATACTTAATTAAGCATAGTTGCTTATTCCCTAGGCCTGCACAAAGATCTGCCGCTGAGAGAGGAACTGGAGAAACCAACACTATGGAACACTGTATTAATACTAAGTTGTTTACTCATAGCTCCTCAATCACCTCCTCCCACTGTTCAATTACCCTGACAGTCTCTACACTGTGCTTGCCTTGGACCTGCAAAGACAGAGAGCAAGTTAGGGAAATAGTAGGTGAATGCCTTAGAATTGGTGACAGAATAACAGAGTAGTGGTGATCAGCTCTTCAGGGTACTGTCGCCTTGTAAATATTTGCATATAAAGTATATGTAAACAGTACTTGAGAAAACTCTTTTCCCTTGTAGGAGCTGGCATTCTTTATCTGCTATATATTCCTGGGCACTATAAAAGGAGCTAGAATTTCTGCCCAAGCTTAATGTAGCACACCCTGGGTCTCATAGCAAAGAAAAGACTACCTAGCTCCTCTTCTTAGTGTCACCTTCCCCTGATAAGCACTAGCAGTACTGAGCTCTCTATTTTGCTGTTAGCACTGTGACTACACAACCAAATATGCTGGCACAAACGAGATGGGGAGGGAGGACCAAGTGTCTAAAGGCGGGACAAGTGCAAGACTNACGGGCACCCCAGTTACCATGGAGTTCTGGGAAGCAGTGGTACAGGGAGGAAAAGAAAAGGGAAATCCTTTGCAAACAAAACCAAACTCAACCCCAAACAATTATCAGAGTAGGAAAATGGATGGACATAAAACAGATGAAAAAAAGATGNCTACTACCCTTGTTCAAGTTCTCATGAAGGTTTGTTTTATCTAAAGAATGCTAAACCAGTTCTCTGGGACAAGCTGCATTTTGAAATTATTTGGAAGACCTTTTGGTGCATTCATCAGAGTTCAACATAACATCAGATACTTTTTATTTATAAAATGTAAACCACATGACAGGCAACATGACAAGCAACATTCAGAATCTCATGGTGGGTAAAGTGAAAAAAATAAGGTACTTACACTAAAATGATGTTACAAAGTAGACGATAGACAGAATGACAGAGCAGTTTCACTTGGACCAAGTAAACAGAAAGAGGCTGGGAAACCTTTCACCACTGTCAGAACACAAATGTGCCCTGACAGCAGCTTTCAACTGAACACCTATTAATTTAGACAAAACCAATACACGAGGCATGTGCTAGAAATGCACTCCTAAAATATGTCTGCATGTATCACTTGGGAATGAAGGGAAGAATATTAAGAGAGCAATAAAATTAGTGAAGTGCCCACCAGTGCTGGCTAATGTAAACCGTTGCAAATTATTTGTGCAATATACTAAGCCACTGTTCATAATCGTTGGTAATAGCTTGTCTCTTCTTCCCTTTCTGCCTGCCCGAATGCAATATTTTGACAGGAGACAGAATGTACAGGTCTCTGTAGCATACTTAATTAAGCATAGTTGCTTATTCCCTAGGCCTGCACAAAGATCTGCCGCTGAGAGAGGAACTGGAGAAACCAACACTATGGAACACTGTATTAATACTAAGTTGTTTACTCATAGCTCCTCAATCACCTCCTCCCACTGTTCAATTACCCTGACAGTCTCTACACTGTGCTTGCCTTGGACCTGCAAAGACAGAGAGCAAGTTAGGGAAATAGTAGGTGAATGCCTTAGAATTGGTGACAGAATAACAGAGTAGTGGTGATCAGCTCTTCAGGGTACTGTCGCCTTGTAAATATTTGCATATAAAGTATATGTAAACAGTACTTGAGAAAACTCTTTTCCCTTGTAGGAGCTGGCATTCTTTATCTGCTATATATTCCTGGGCACTATAAAAGGAGCTAGAATTTCTGCCCAAGCTTAATGTAGCACACCCTGGGTCTCATAGCAAAGAAAAGACTACCTAGCTCCTCTTCTTAGTGTCACCTTCCCCTGATAAGCACTAGCAGTACTGAGCTCTCTATTTTGCTGTTAGCACTGTGACTACACAACCAAATATGCTGGCACAAACGAGATGGGGAGGGAGGACCAAGTGTCTAAAGGCGGGACAAGTGCAAGACTTTGGTGGTAGTTAGCCTGAGCAAGCTTTTAGCTGTACTGGCAGCTACAGCTGAAAACTGAAAGGGTGGTGTGGGGTGTAGACATGAGGGTTTGCCAGAGAACCATAGTATTGTCAGGTAAACGATACTGGTTTCATCAATAAATTTGGGGACTACTAGAGAAATCTTACTAATAATGGCCCTTTTTTCAGTAAGAAAGCCTACTAATAGGCATGGTAGGCTGTGAAATAAGCCCGAGACAAAAATCAGAAGTCACAGTGTAGAGGCAGTCACATTGCCCGACTTATCTAACACTTAACAAGAAAAGTGGTAATAAATGTTCTCTGAGAGACAAATCACATTTTCAAGGTTATTTACTATGACAGAGACCTTCAGAGAACTTTAGGTGCCTGGTCACCATCTAATTAAACACTGCTGTGAATAATACCTGCCCAAATACCTATGACAGTCTGAACCAATCACCTGCTTTTCATCCTTTCATCCCTTAGTTTCATCCTTTTAAAAGAATTACTCTAAGTAAAAAAGCAGATTAGCTTTCAATATTGCGAGGCAACGGAATAGAGATTCTTCAGGAGATGTCTGGTTACAAATATGCCTCCAACAGCAAAAGAAGTTATGAGAAGAAGAAAGGTTAGCTTGCAATTCTGAATATTGTTTAGGTTACTTCGGAGTTCAAGAAGGATAGTGCCCAATTATTTGCTTTTTTCCTTTCCTGGATCCTCTGACCAAAATTGCTGAGAAAATCTTGGCTTTCCAGAAGAATGTGTCAAACTGATGAAGAGATGAGAGTCTAACCTAAGACCTATGCACATTGTCTTACTATTATGCAGGAAAGGACACTGCTGTCAGGCACACAGCAATGCTATTCAAACCATCAGGGTACTTTAGGAAAACCATACGTCAGGAAGTCTGCACCAATAGATTGTTCCTAGTTCTATGCATCAACAAACTAATGGAGCCTCATTTGATAAAAGAATTCACCGACCTCTGTACAACCTATTTTGACGAGGGGCTCTTCTGTCCTTTTCCTACACTCATGGATATCGAAGCAAAACTCCACTGCAAACTGGAGCCTAATTCCTATTGACTGAACCATCCATCTCCATCACTGAAGGATTGGTCTGTTATCTCCTGAATCAGTCCAGATGCTCTCTGGATCAAATCTCTCCAGCATGGCCCTCAGCCAGGCCCAGTCCAGCTGCTGCCTGGATCAAACCCCTCCAGCATGGCTCCCAGCCCAGTCCAGCTGCTCTATGGATTAAGTAACAGCTCCTGGTCAGTCCAGCAGCTCTTTCTCCTCCTTCATATGCCAAACATGCACCACAAACTCCTGCCAAGCCAGCTTACTGAGCGCAGTCACTCAGGTGAGAAAGAACATCCTCTCTTAGATTCAGCCAGCAGGCCATCCCTCCAAAGACACCACAGTTATAGGAGCTAGAGTGAAATGAAACTTTCTTTCATGAATAATTTACTTGTCACACTTCTGCAGTCACTTAGTCATGAAGAAATGTAATTTCAGGTTGATCAAAACTAGCTCCAAATCAGTGCCAGAATTCTCCAAGCAGATTAAGGAAAAACATGTATTTAAAATCTCATGCTCACTTGCCTTATTACAGAGATTAAAAACTGACCCACACGTGCCACGGATTTTCAGCCCTCTTCAGTATGTGTTGCTCCCACTTTCTTTGCTCCAATTGTGAGTGTACTAACAGCAGATGGGAAGTAGCTAGGCTTGGTTCTCTGAAGTGCTCTCTGACAGCATTTCTAGTCAATTTGACTCCATGGTTTAGCACACAGAGATTGAGTGGAAGGAGACAGCAGCTCAGAAACTAGCAGGGAAAAGGAAGAGTAAGAGAAGACAGGGCAGGGGGGAACCACAGACATAACACAAAACGGAGTGGAAAGAACAGAGTAAGAGTTACAAAAACCAAAGCATAACAGAGTGCATACTGCAAAACCAATAAATTGTAAGGAATGGAAAAGAAGAAAAAAAAGCAGAAGCAGGAAAAATGAGCATAGAAAAGAGAAGCAGGCTAGAAGAACTAACAGCAGTTAGATTTTTGCAAAAGTTCCTGTTCCTTTTGTTTCACTCGAATTTTGAAAGATGTTATAAACTTACAGCTTGTGCAAGTTCTAAGTTTTGAGGCAGGAAGCACAAGGGTCTCTCATCAGAAACATGTAAGAAACCTACTGTTCGGGTACACTGCAATGGGTACTATGACTAACTAGTGTATGTTGTCTCAATCTCAAACTCAGCTAGACTGGGTGAGATGGTGGCCTCAGGAAGGTTAACTGCATTGTCACCACTGACTTCACCACAACAAGGACATCAAGTTCCCACTAAGGATCCAATTTCCAAGTTCTTTCTAATTTTTATCATGTGTTTTTGACCATAATACATATTAACATATAATAACCATTGGAACTGCAATGTTAATGAAGCCATAAAAAGTAAGAGAATAGCAAAAATATTTGCAAACTACCTCTTACATAGTAATATCTTGTGTGGATTACACCACCCTCTTCTGCACTATTAGTTTTCCTACAGTGTGTGAAGACTCGAGAGCATGCAAACACAGTTGTTAATATTGAAGCCTGCATGTACGACATGAATTGTTTCACTGCTAATTTTACCAACTATTTTCATATTAAACTTCACAGTACAAAATAGCAGGCTGTAAAGCAAAGATCTACACCAATCTAAAAGATCAAGACACAGGATCAAGTGAAAGGGCTCCCACGGAGTAAGATGCTACAAAACATGAAAAAGGCTTCATATGTCTCACCTTCATCCTATGGATTTTAAAGGAGAAATCTGTATTTTTAATTAAATACACGTTACAAAAATGGTAACAGTATTACCCAGCTCCAGCTCCATCTTCCTAGAAAGAAGAATACCTGGAACATGCCATTCAGCAAGCACTTTTTGCATCATTTGTTAACAAAACTGCTACACGCAACATTTTATTGGGCTCAAACCAACGGCAGAGTGACGGCCGTCATTAAGAGGGCCTATGAGCAAATAATTTATTAGAGATAAAGTAAATTTTCATTTTGTCAGTCTAACAAGTCTCTAATGCTCTCTCTGATTAAGCTGCCAAAACAAAAGGAAGGATGAATTGTAGCGAAGGAAAATTTCTGCTTCTGTAGACCCTTCCAGACAGACCCACTGCTGCCGGAGCCGGGCAGCCCGTACCTGTTCTCGGTCCGGGGAAGGGACGTCAGGGGGGACCTGAGGGCTCGCACCACTTTCGGCGTGACGGTGGCTACTCCTGCGTCCTCCTCCCAGCCCCTGGCAAGCAAGACGGGAAAACAAAGTTGTCAAAACCAGCGATTAAACATCACCGGGCGTGAGCGGCGCCCGCCTCCTCCCCGCGAATCGCTCACACGCCGCGGACACCCGAGCCCAGCCTGCGCCGGGGGCCCCCGCGCCGGGCTCCGCCGCTCCCCGCTCCGGTGGAGGGTTAGCGAGGGGATCGCCACGGCCCGCTCCTCCGTCCCCAGCCGGCTCCAGGCGCTCCCGCCCCCAGCCCCGCCGCGACGGGCGAGGCCCCCCGGCCGCCCTACCTAGCACGGAGGGGCTTCGGGCCGCCCAGGCGCAGGAGGCAGCCGCCGAGCAGCAGGCTGCCCAGCGCCGCGGCCAAGGCGATGACAGCCCGCATGGTGCGCTCAGCAACAGCTCCCACCGCAGCTACGGCCGCCCCATAGTATTTAAGGGAGGCTGCGGGGAGGGGGAGGCGGCCATGGCAGCCACAGGGTCTCGCCGCCCCGCCCCTCACTGGCTCCCGCGGCCGGCGCCCCCCGCCCNNNNTGCCGCCGACCCAACCAGCCCCCGCCCTGCGGCGGCCGCTGCTCGGGGCCCTGCCCGCCGGTGTATCAGGGGCTGGGCGCCCGCCGGGCTTCCCGCTAAACTTTCCCCTCAGGCCAGCGGCGGTGCTCCTCGGGGAGGCAGGCTCCCGGGGGCGGCGGCCGCCGTGCGGGGGGCGGCTCGGCGGGGGCGGCCGCCTCGGTTCCCTTGTTCGCTCCCTGGGCGGCGGGGGGCGGCCGGGCTCTGTGAGCTGCCGCGGCAGGAGGGAAGGACCCCGGTAGCCTTTGCTGACTGCCGCCCGGGGCGCTTCTGGGTATCAAAGGCGGCGAGGCCGTGACCCTGTGGGGCCAGGGGTTTAAAATACTGCCGGAACTTAGCCGGGAGCAGGGGGCTGCCGTGCGGGGCAGCGGGGCCGGTGTGGCGGGGCTGATGGGGTTACGGGGCAGGAGCCGCGGGGAAGTCCCCGGTAGCCGTCCCTGCCCTGAGGCTGGTGCAGTGAGGTCGCTGCTGCTTTAAGTAGCTCTTTATCTCGCTTAAAAATAAATTTCAGTGTGTCATTTGCTTTGATTTGTTTTTGTGAAATGCAGTGGGTTTGGTAAATATTTCTGTAGCAAGCTTGTATTTTTTTACCTAATTGTGCAGTTAGTATCATTTTCCCAAGGCAAGTCATTGCTATGAGAAACCTACTGAGGTGACAAGGTGCCATTAATTAGGCCCCCGCTCTTAGGAGAGCAGGCAGTAGAGATGCTGCACCTTACAGCAGCCATCTAACACCTTGGCTTTGCAGATTTTTCCCCTGTCCTTCCCATTTTATGTATCTGCAAGTGTTCCCTTAAGCCTCAGAGCTGCTCTTATGTTCTCAAACAATGGCTGGAAAGCCTTGAAATAAGACCTTTGCTGCAGCTATATAAATGAAGTAACAAGGGACTTGGTACTGTGACTGGTAAGTGGTTAGATAGGACAATGAGAAGTGGCATGCCTCTGATCTGTTGGAGGATCACCACAGCACCAGCTGGGATGGGGTATGTCAGAAAATATTGGATTATTTTTCAGGCATTTGCTAACTCACTGGTGAGCAGTGCTGTGGGTGGTGGTGGGAAGGAGCTAGAAGTAGTTGTGGGCTGGTGTCACCAAGAGGTAGCAGGTATCACACTGACTCAGTGCACGGTCCTCCTCTGAGCACAGCTCACTCATCCTCTTGCCTTTGAAGTATTTAGTCAAAATAGAGAAACAAAACCAATGAAGTAATTTGTTGTTTTGAGGTTGTCATGATCATGAAGGTGTTTCATCAACATTGCCAAAAACTTCCAGCAACCCAATCCTATAAGTCCAGTTGCCATTGCATATGAATGTGTAGGGGCCAACAGTCAAGCTTTTCAAGGTATGTATGTTTCAATCCAACTGTTATGTCTGTGAAACTTGAAGATTTCTGCTTATCTTAGTGGATATGATAAAATATTTCATAATGTTTGTTATATAGTCTATGTAAACCAATAAATATTTCATTTTAGAAAGTCTGTAGTGTTCTATTTCAGCTCTGAATGAAAGACAATTCAGAAAAGATGACTTAGTCCAGAAAACTGTTTGGTTTTTCCCTCAGTGTTATTTCCCTCTGCAATACAGTTTTCCCATGAGTCCTGAAGTGTCATTGTCAGCTAATCCATGGGAAATTTAGTGATGTCAGTGAAGTCATCATATTTCAAGTTAGAGGTCTGATACCAACACCAGTCTATAATACCAGTAGAGATTTTTTTTTTTTCCCTAGATCAGAAGGTTAAACTTTGTGTCATATTAAAGTTCTTGCAAAGAAAACTGGAAGATTATAAACCATATCTGTTTAAATTAAACTTGGCACTTGGTGCTTGTTGTTTACCAACAACTTTACAAACGTGTATTGATTGTCACAACATGTCTAGGTGTTACAAGCCTTAATTTCCTGTCAGAGGCAGCTTAGTAGAGAGGTTAAGTGACCTAATTTAAGGGTGAGATGAGAATCAATGGCAAATCAGGATACAAATTTAGGAATGCTGGATTCAAAGATCAGGTTTCTCTTGCATCATGTTGCCATGCCATAAACAACACTGTCAGATATGATATAGAGGGTCAAGATGATAAAGGCACAGGTGCCAAAGATGCCGCACAGGAAAAGACAAAAGACTGAGCAGTATACAATGAAACTGCCCCATCCTGTCCTCCTCCTGACAGCTGGAAGCTGCTTCAGCTTGGCAGCATCTCCCAGCCTCTGATTCCCATTTGCTTCCGAAGTCAGTGGGAACTGATAATTGCTGGCTTGCACACAAGGAAGAGATCACTAATCAGCCAGGTGGTGTCATGATGACTTTGTTGCTGAGCTCCTACAACCCTACTTAGCTGCTAATTTGGGAAAGTGAAACGTAGCCTTGGGTATCATCCGTGAATGGCTGCTGCTCCCTAGGTCCACAGGATTGCATCTCGAGAGGTGTTTGGCTGTTGTGCCTGTAGGGCTGCTGGTCACATGGAGGTAGCTTAGCTGCCTTATTTTCAGCAGCTAAATCATATTAAGAAGCAATTAATGTTCATTAAATGCTTTCCTAATGCTGTGTTCTCATCTAAGCAATGGCTGTCATAGGGATATTAGTTATTGCAAATAGGAGGGAAGATGACTGGTGCAATTAGAAAGAAGAGAAAGGTACTAAAGATACTCAGTGAAACTGGAGTCCCACATTGTGGCAGAGCATGAGAGTCCCCAGAGGGAGGTGTTGGTGTAAGACTGCTATTTTGGTATTTATAGTGTAGTCATCAATGTGAGTGCTTTTAGCAAAAAAAAAAAAGTCCAACAAACCCAGAAAAATAAAACATGTTTCAAACTGGAAAAAGGTAATTTGTTCATTGCACTTCACAACTTTTTCTTTTATTTCCACTCACAGTTTTGGGCAATGTGGTTTAAGTAATGATAAACAGCAAAACCTGAGGTGCTGTCTGCCAGACTCCAGGATGCTGAATTGTCCAGATCATTGCCAAAATTGGCAAAACCCAGTGCATTCCTGTGCCTCATTTAAAAAAACAAAAGTCAAATCCGAACCAAGTAATCACCTTGTGTGGCTGTTGCTGCTGTGTTTTTTCAACCTTGCCTTAATGTTTTTCACTATTTTTTCAGGACAGGATTTTGTCTCATAATTTACAAATTAGGCTTTATTAAATAATGCAATAACATTGTTAAATTCACCCAGCAAATGGTCTGTTGAGGTCTACATAAAACTAGCTGAAGTATTAGGTGGTTAAAACCAGTTTTGTGTGCCCCAGATTGGATTTCTTCATGAGTGTGCCAGTGACAACTCATCCTGTAGGGCACCGTTCACTCTCTGAGAAGGTCAAGGTGAAAAAAGTCAGAGCACTCGGTGAAGTCTTCAAGATGTGGAGCATCTCATAAGATTTCATGCTTATGGTAGGACTTGCCTCTTGTGAACAAAATTAATGATTTTTCATGGTTGTAAACTGGCTATTTTTATTTGTCAAACTAATATGTTGTTTGTGTGCTCCACCAGATTCCTCTGTTTAGTTCAACTGAGTAACCAGCTTCTCCTCCTTAGCAATCATGATCCTTCCCCATGGCAGATAAACATGGATTGCCAAAAATGCATTTTGTAGCATAAGCAAACTTGAGGCCAGTAACTACTGAGAACCACCACTCTACTGCCAGCCACCATGCAAGGCCTCATCATGAAGGGCACCGTGGGCATTGGAATGCCCATGGTTGTAGCACAGTCCAATGTCTGTGCTCTTTCTAAGGAAGCTCGGGGAGGGGGGAGGGGTAGAGAGGGGGAGGATCCAAATTCTCATTAGATACAAAGGAGGATTTTAAATGCAGAAACCTCCAAACCTTGTGAGTTGTTAACCTGAAGGGAGATGTTTTTTTTTTCCTGTTCTCTCTTCCTAAGTGCCCTCAGCATGACTTCTTAACGTGACACTGTAAGAAAGGCCATATTGGGTCAGACTAGAACAGCGTGTTCTTCGGGCAGTGTCCAGTAGCAGATGCCTGGGGAAGAACTATGCAGTGATCCATCCCTAGGATCCTTTCTCAGCTTCCAGCAATCAGCAGCTCAGGGAATTTCTGAACCAGAGCTATCTGTGTGTTTAGTCGCCTTTCATGGATTTTTCTTCCATAATTGTGTCTAATTGCTTTTTTGAAGCCATATAAACTTTTGGCACCAACAGCAGCTTGTGTCAATGATTTCCATCCAAGCTGAATCCTTCCCATTACAATTATCCCAGGAACAATTTGCTGAGAAAAGTCTCTGTTGTTATTTGGAAACTCTGATCTCCTGTGCTAAAGGACATAAAGCAGTAAGTATTCTTTTGCAAATAATTTTGCTACACATTGCACAAATCAGTGCTGCTGTTAATACAAATTCACAGCATCCATTGCTAGAATTCAGAGTGAGTTATTACAGAGCATACTGTGAATGCAAATTAAAAATAATGCACAACACTCAACCAAATCCTAATGGACCAATGGCACAATGTCAAATACATCAGGAGCAAAGACTTCTAATACTAATGCTAAAACCCCAAGCAAACAAACAAAGCAAGTAAATCAGCACTGACAAAAACTGTTTGAGCAACATTTACTCGTCATAGATCAGCATGCAGGCTGACAGTGCAGCTCCCAGCGGTTCTGGAAATGCCTGCGCAGCTGAGGGGGGAATAAGCCTCCAGGGATGTCACATAATGGAAAGGTTCTCATCAGGCACTATGGTCGATGGCTGAGGTAATTATGTCAAGCTAAACATTTCTTTCCATCAGTGAGCGTGGCACAGTGTGTCCAGCTGCTTAACTGTTGAGAAATCCGATTTGGGATCACATGTTCCTTGAAGTGTGCGTCTAAAATACTGAGCAGTGAGGGTCCATAGTGGAGTTCAGAGTTATCCTTAATGGTGGGCTGCAGTGGTCAGTCAGCATTGCCTATGCCTAGAGAAAATCAGAGCCCCAAACTAGGAAAGTAAATAGATGCATGATGTAAGCACACAGCAAGAATTACTTGGAAGAAGAAGAAAAAAAAGGCATGGCTGTACAAGGGCCTCATTTTGGGATAGGAAGATTGTCTATTGAGCTTGATCCAGGACGGTGGCCTGACAGTGTAGCTCCAAAATGGCTTCTTGGGATCACAGTGCACTGAAAAAAAAAGCTAGAGCACCCCCCACTCCCCCACCCTGCTTTTAAAAAATTATTATTCTTACATTTCCTTTGTTGAAATTCACATAGAGTACAGTAAATAAAATAAGGAAGTATACATTAAATGAAAAAGTAAGGAAGCATCATATGCTGATGTATGGGGATAGAATACTTTGCTGGTACTGAAGAAAACAACAGAAGTGATACAAAGCACCATAAACTCAAGGATTTGAGGGGTTTGGGGGAAGATAGGATCTTAAAGGGGCCTACAAGAAAGCTGGGAAGGGACTTTTTAGAATGTCGGGTAGTGGTAGGACTAGGGGGAATGCGTCAAAACTAGAGGTGGGTAGGTTCAGATTAGACGTTAGGAAGAAGTTCTTCACCATGAGGGTGGTGAGACACTGGCACAGGTTGCCCAGAGAGGTGGTGGAAGCCCCATCCCTGGAAATTTTGAAGGCCAGACTGGATGAGGCTCTGAGTAACCTGATCTAGTGGGAGGTGTCCCTGCCCATGGCAGGGGAGTTGGAACTAGATGATCTTTAAGGTCCCTTCCAACCCTGACGATACTATGGTTCTATGACTTCTGTCTTTAAACTGAGAAAAGCTATTAACCTCATTAAATAGAATTAAAAATATAACTGTCCAGATTGCAGCCTAAACCTGTTCTTACATAAGGCTGATTCTCCTGGTCTCTTCTGCAGTAAACACTGTTGGAATACTCCTAGAAACATATCTGACACAAATCTCACATTTTCCATGTTCCATCATCACATACTTCTTAAACTGATCACAGAATAGTGAAGTTAATGCTGATGAGGCTGCAGTGCAAGGGAGGTGCCAAATGGGTGCAGGTGTGCCCAAGAGAGGGACGTGGGGATCTGCAGTGGGGGCAGCCAGATGGGGCTTGTGGCTGTGAGATCCCCCACTTAGAAGAGGGCAGAGCCCAATTCCCAAAGGTCATGGGGCTGTGTAGGAAATTAATCGCAAGGGTGCTTGAGGACCAGGGAGCTCAGCAAGTTGCTTTAGCTCAGATGCAGCTTTAAGCACATGAATATTTCTGTTAAACTGGGGCCAGTCTCGAGCTTCTGGCAAAGTACCTTGCCAAAATTCTCTGGAATCTCAAAGTGCCTCAACAATGAAACATCAATGTTTACACTGGGTAAGGGGCATATCTGTTCAGTGATGGGGAAAAGCAAGACACTAAACCTTGATCATGCCATGGGAAGAAATTATGTAAGAAAAAAAGCCATGCAAAAAAACACCTCTTAGCATCAGGGTTACCTTCATGTTTCAGGATCCTCAGTGCAACTGAGGGAAAAAAACTCTAGCCAATTCTTTATTACTATTTTTCTACTAATATCTTGAGTCATTTATAAATTGGAATTGAAAACCTGTACCTCCAAACAGAAATAAGTCTGGGCTACTTGAAGAGCCACCAAGAAATACAGGCATTCAGGAAGGCTTATTGTAAACTGGGGTTATCTCAAATGTCTTTTTTTTTTTCTCCATTCTGAAGGAACTTTTTGTCTGAATGATAATAGTTTTAGACCAGAGTCCAAAATGGGCCAAATGATGGTGGGATTCGTGCCAACATTTGAGAGAGCTGCTTTGGCCAATGCACAAACATCACTCTCCTGCTCGGATGGGAAAGGCGCCTGGAAGAGGGACTGGGGGAGAGGGACTGGGGTTGGCCCTGGCAGCTGTGGAGCAGCACAGCCCTTCTCTGGCACGGGGCAAGGGAGGAATGGCCTGTGCCATGGCCAGGGGGTGTGAAAGGTGGTGGGTGGAGGTCAAGGGAAAGAGCTCAGACTTTCTCTGTCTCCCAGAAGATCATCCCTTGGGCTCAGCTCTCTGTACTCTGGACATGTAGTGCTCAGTGCAGGACTCCGTCACCACAATGAGATCCTTTGGTATATAAATATAATCCCCACAATTCACACATTAACTAAAAATAACAATTCTTTTAAATGTTACCTTCCCTGCTTCAGTAAATATGGAGATATCCCACACCTCAGTGACAGGCCTTGCTGATTGTATTGCCCTCTCGGCTCACTTTCATTAGGCTCTGCAAATATACTGCCATTCTCACAGAATCTGTGTGCTGGGTAAGCCAGAATCTCTCTTATGAGCCTCAGATAGCCACTTAAGTATTTGTCTCCCTCTCAATTACTGTACTTCCAGAGAAAGCACATTTTGGTTTATTATTATCCGGTGCTTTCAGTGGCCTGGCAGGGGAGAATTAAGGTCTAACAGAGGGAAAAAACAAATGTAACCCAGGAAAAGCGAGTGCCATCTCAACAGAAGGAATCAGTAAATACTCTTATATTAGTGTTATTTTCAGAACAGGCATTCAGTACCTAGCTCCCAGGTGAGACTTCTGCAGCACATGAACATTTTCTTCTTACAGATTGATCAGCCTTATTTTTAACCTTGAGAGCTGTAACACTTATAGTACTTATTTAGAGACCCACTGTGTGAGGAGCTGTTAGAAATGTCCCAAAGTTAACAAATTCAGCTAAAAAGACTAAGCTTCTAAATGTATGGTTTACATACAGCATTTCTGAGTCTTCTTTATTCTACAGCGCCTTGTCATTACCATCAGATCTGAAGGAATCTGAAAAAATATCAGTGTTTGGGAGGAGGACCCAAAGGGGAGAGCAGGAGCGAGAGGGGGATGACAGAGGCCCTGGGGCAGCGAGGGGCTGTGTGGGGAGCTCCTGAGGCTCAGCGTGGGGACGGCTCACTGACTTGTGAGAGTGTGTGGAGTCCTAAGGGCAGAGGGGAGGGAGGATGAAGGCATTTTCAGCAGAGGGGAATGCTGATGCTTAAAGTACCATTATCATATGCTGGAGGAGATGTGCATTTTAAATACCAACATTTAAAATCCTTCGCCTTTAATGTTGTGTTTGCATATTGCATGAGTATGCATTTGACCAAATAGCTGAGCATGTGTAAAAGGTGATTTTAAAGCAAGGAATTATCACTTGAAACTTGCAGCTGGAGAAAATTTATTCAGGCTTTCCAGATGTACTCAGGCTCGGCTTGTCTGTGCTTAAGAGCAAACTGAGAATTTAACAAGTAAGCAATATGTGCTTTATTGATAACTGTTGGGTATGGTTGTGAAGAATTGAATGAACCCTGCTGACAGCTGGCTGGGGGCTAGCACAGACAGCAGCAAGATGGCACAGCAGCACCTCTCTGAACTGCCCCAAACCACACTGCCTGTATCTTCCTCGGGAAGAGATGCTGCTTGAGCCTCTGCACCACTTTTTTCCTTCTTGTGTGACTCACTCTTCGGTAACATGTATGGTGCAATAGTTTTTTTGAAGGAAAAAGAAAGAAAAAAAACCCAAAATGATCTTCCCACCAGATATGAGATTAAGATCACAAATTCAGTCTATACTGGAGGAGTTGGAACTAGCTCCCTCTCTCAACCTTGGTGAACTGAATTATCAGCTCTGAATTGCATTTTTTCATTTCTGTGGCATGTCAGCGTCTAGCTAAGGATAAATAACATGTAGTGACATGTATTGGAAAGAGCTGCTGTACAGGATATTTGCATGTAGCATACTGAGCCCTGTGAGACAGGAACCAGTGATCGTCATGGGGTCCATTTCATGTTTGACCCAGTGATGCACATCAAAGTCTGAAGCAAGATGGTCTCTGGAAGTTAAAAGGTGCAGAGTAAATCAAAATTGTGACATACCAATTTCCTTGTTCAGACACAGTATTGTTTGTAAAGCTGCAACACAGCACTATAACCCAGTGTTTTGCTCTTTAAATACTGGTCAGTAGCCCAGTTATAAATACTGCTCTGCCATTTATTGAGCATATATTCTATCTAGACTCATAAAGAGAATGCAGGACATTTTTAATAAACACAAAAACATTCCAGACCAAACAAAAGCAAAAACATATGGCTACGGGGGTGCACTCCCAATGCATGATGAGAAGTTGCTGCCAGATGTTCTGCAGGAAACTGGGGAAGGAGGCACGAGCCAGGGAGCTGTGAGTGGAGCATGGAGAATTGCACTAGTAGGGCTCTGGTGTGAATCTGTGCCCTGGACACCAGCTGGCTGAGATCTTGAGCCTGAAGTGACATGGGTGGCAGTGCTTAGAGCTGCCCACTAGTTTCCCTCACAGAAGATGTAATCCTAACCACAACCTGCAGCAGCTGTTGGAGGTGACAGCAGAGAAGCCTGGCATGTTTTCCCCCGACTCTTGGTGAAGAAGAACTGAATGAGCTTTTATGGGACACAGCTGGGACACTCTGGCTGAGTTTCATATAAGCAGATACAGCCATACAA
Organism: Brachypteracias leptosomus; assembly: GCA_013401335.1. Taxonomy (NCBI): domain Eukaryota; kingdom Metazoa; phylum Chordata; class Aves; order Coraciiformes; family Brachypteraciidae; genus Brachypteracias; species Brachypteracias leptosomus. Next base: position 51,797 of record VYZX01026970.1, read on the forward strand.
AATATATACATGCATATCTGAACCTTTCACCCTGGCTCAGCTTATACTTAAAGGAAAGATACTCACTCCTGGGGAGAAATTTATCTCATCCAAAAGTGAACATATTTAAGCTCAGATCTCTTACCACACATATGAAAAGAGACTGGTTCAGCTACAGATGAGAAAAATCCCTTCTTCCTGAAAATGAGAGGTATTTAAGGGAATTAAAAGCATTCCTGTCCTCATCTGAAAACACAGATTGCTTCCTTTATTCAAATGTATTGTGCTATGAGACAGTGGCAAGCTTTTAAATGATTATTTCTTACATAGCCTGGGACACATCTTCTGCTGAAGACACAAGGTTGAATCAAGTCACATTTTAACATGGACTAGGCTTGATAACTCTAGGTTTTAATTGCACTTGTATATTTAACAATGTGGGAAAAATAATTTAGAGACTTGGTACAGCGCACACACTCATGCCTTTATTGACATGAGTTAGCCTATCAAAGGACACCCTGCTACATTCACACTGCCTACTTCAATTTCCCCAGAAACTGAAGCTAAAATTTGTGTTCCTCTTCCCTTTACCTCTTCATGTAGAAAATGGCTGCCACACTCTCCCACATCAACCTCTACCTTACAGAAGGGAGGGATTTTCCAGGCACTTACCACTGAAATCAAAGGGAGTTTTGCTGTTCAGTTCCCCAGAGAGCAGAATAGTTGGTAGGAACTGCTCAGAAAAATCCTATTCCCACCAGAGTAACTCATGTGAAGGGCTCTGGTACCCTGAATCTGGATGGAACTGGTGTGCAGAGCACCACCAGGCTTGTTGCTCATCATGTTTATATTAAGCAGGTCACACAGCGTATGCTTGCTTTGGCAATTCGATTACCAAAAGCCCATTCTCCTCAAGTTATTCTTCCCTCAGTTACCAGAGACTTGGAAAGAATATTGGGTTAAATTTTTATTTACATCCATGAAGAAAAAAATAAATTAATGAAAGGCTAGGTGCTGGCTGTAATGTTCCAGAAATCTGAGAGAGGAGCAAATCAGCAAACGCATATTCTGTAAGGCCCAGCATGCTTTCAAGAAAACAAGCTGCCAGAGGTTTTATTGTACTGAGCCATAAATGCGCAAGGTGATTATGGCAGATAAAGCCCCCGAGCGGAGCTCACGGGCATGGGCACAGAGACCGACGAGGTCTGCAGAGCGTGGTGAGCAGAGCCGCAGCCTGGCCGTGCAGGAGGCCTTCCCGGGCAGCACCACAGCTCCGATGTCTCACTGAACAAAGAGGAGCTAAACTCCCTAAAAACAGAGTTGGCAACGGTATAAAAAAATCTTGAGCTACTAAAAAAAAAAAAAAAAAGAAAGGCTCACTCTGTGATTCCTGGAAAATGACAATCAAATTAAAGCAGGGCAAGAAAGCTGTTTCTAAACCCCTCCTGTGAACCTGTTTCAAGAACTTTTCTCAGTTGCATTGCATTGAGTCATTGTGTTCAGTTACAGAAGTGAAAGTCTTAAAAGAATTTCTATCATGCAAAACATTCAAAGTTATTTTAATTTTGTAAATTCCTCTGTAAGAAGTAACTGCTATGGGGAACTAGTAATTAATGTAAATGGCGCTGTCTCAGGAAACATAGTGAGCTTGACTGCTTGCAGAGCTTGTTTCATGATTCTCCAGCTATTAGCTTTTTTCAAAAAAAAAATTATTGCAGAGCCCTATCAGTTTGAAACAATAGTTTTCATAGGTTTTCTTCATTGCACATGCTATTCTTAATTTGAACAGAACAGACATTCTTGGAGTAGCTGTCTGATACTTTAGTCTATGCTTTATGTAAATAAATTTTGTATCTATACATGAGGTAGGATCAGTAATTTGGCCACAACATAGCAATGGAGTATCCTGTCATGGAATTAAAAAAACAAACAGTTTGGTCATGATTTAGCTACTTTGCAAACCCTAAATTAAATTAGATTAGATTAGGAGTGGTTGCCTTTCCCTCGCTAGGATTAAAATGTTAGCTGTTTTGGAGATCAGGAAAATATTCCCAGGACAAAAATTTCAAGAAACTGAAGGATGCCTGTGGTTTAATTATGCATCTTGTGATATTTAGTGGTTTTCCCACAGCTCAGTCACCAGAGTCATGAGATACTGAGAAGCTGAGCTTTTTCTTTAAAAACTAAATTGTCAGTCCTTAAAATTGATGTGGAAAAATTAAAAAAAAAAAAGGGAAGCTCCTCAGTGGCAAAGAAATATGAGAGAAAAAAGAGGAAATATTTTGGAATAATTGGTGTGTTCCCACATAGATTTTGAAAAGGTGTGCTTGATAATATCAGCCATTTCTTCTTTCTTTAACAATGGTAAGAAACTAATTCTGACAAGAAACTGCATAGTTCAAGGGGATCATTTTTAAACCATTTTGCACTGCTTAGTCCTTAGAGGAAAGCCTCAAACAAATAAAGATCAGACAGAAGAGCCCCAGCCTCTGCTGGAGCAGAGCCTTGAGCCACCTCCATCCCCACTGCATGGCTCAGCTGGAACTGGTGTCTCCTAGCAATGACTAATATTTACAGTACTAACAACTTAATGGCAACTACCCTCAATCAACAAGCAGTATTAATGTTTTTCTATAGAATCACTGCCGTGCTTATATTCTGGGACCAGATGTTTAAGCCAGGCTGTCCTGAAGGTGAGAGGAGACGTGGGGAAAGGGGGCCCCAGAGCTGACCATACAGACTATCCTGACAAGTACCAGGTGGCACCAGGTCTTGCCTCTAGAATTAAACCCGGGCAAAGACTATGAGACATTTAAGTTCATAACAACCACCGTGTGGGCTTAGGGTAGCCTCAATACCTCTCTCTAATCATGTCCAAGAGGAAAAGCCTAAGAAAAAGGGGATACAGCCAGTAGGTTTTCCTTTAGTGTAAGCCCTCAGTGGTGTGACATCTCTGAGTTACTGGTGATCTCTGGACTGTCTTGTTAAAAAAACTGAGGGATTTTGCTTCTAGGAATTTGCCTCAAACTCACTTGTCATGTGGAATTGAATTCCACACTTTGGTTGGGCATTGTGTGAAAAAAACCCCCAAAAACTCTGTAATTTCATTTGCATTAAATATCTGATAATTTCACCACTTGATCCTACTGTGTGCTCATTTACCGTATTTCTCATTTATCATCTTCACATCAGTCAATGATTGTTGTAATGCTTGTCAGCTGATGAGCTCTTTTCTATTTAACTTTTTTTACATCTAGAAGCAGTTCTCAAAAAGCTTGAAAAAAATTTAGAAACACAGCTTACAAAAAATCCAGTTCTTCCAATATCTGTCTTTAGGACAATTTTGCATTGTCCTTGGTAATTAATTTGCCGATACTACATGCCACATTTCTAGCAACCTCTTTTTTGCACAATCTCAAAATACAGTAACAAGGGGCTGACTATCTTTCACCTATGGCTGAATAAAAACATTGAAAAATAGACAAAACCAAACAACAAAATTAATGTTTTATAAAGGCAAAAATGTTATACGAGATTGTATCTTTCACCAGAAGCAGAAAAAAACCCCAAAGAAATACCACATCAAGGTCTTATAGAAAAGTCTCATTTGAGGAACTATTTATAGGTGCTGCATATTATGTTAATTTGTCTTCTTCTGACATACAAAGGCTTCCTTTGAGAGCTTTTATAGTAAAAGAAGGAAGAAAGCTAGGTGCTCTCACAAATAGAGTTATGATAAAAGCTGCTGTCATTATAACGGAACATCAGAAAGAGAGAAGGAAATGGTAAGATGGCATTCATCGCTTTGGGAAATGCTCACAAACAGCTCCTGGTAGGGCAGGACTAGCTACAATATTTATGAAGAGGGACATGTTATCAGAAGAATGCAATTTTTTGTCTTTGTAGGCCTTTACAAATTCATCCCGATTTCTGCTAGTGTATTTATTATTTGCAAGAATTCATTCATATACCTCATTCAAAACAGCAAGAAAGAATTAATTTCTATTTAAGAAGAAATTTCATTTCCTTAAAATGTTGTTGGGTTTTGGTTTTGTTTCATTTTGGGTTTTTTGCATAATTGAAATGTGAAGTTTTCAGCTTGTAGACTGTATGCAAACAGGTAATTTAAGTGGGTTATTTTCATTATATTGAGGTCATTGATCAAACTATTTTTTCTACTGGATGGACCTATGGTGAAAAACAAGTGTTTTGACATAGGAAAACAGACCAGAACTGATGAACCATTGAACTATTGACAACGAATATAAATAATAGATAGGAAACAGAAAGGATCTGCTGTGCATCATAGAATTTCGGGTTATGCTTTATTTTTGATGGTTTAAAGGAGGTAGTGGCACCCTGGCTACATTCACTGATTGTTTTACTCGTAAAAATGCAATTTTTTTCAGGAAGAGAAAAAGAAAATCTTTATAAACTAATATCTGCAAACAGCAAACACAATATGGATAGAGAATAAATGCCATGTCAGAAATTGTGTGCTCATGGACCTTGCCTTGTGGCCAAGTTCTTTACACTCCCACTGCAGATGGCCTTCAGAGTTAACTCTTTGTGTGATGAAAGAGACTCTCACAATGTAGAGATGCTCTAAAATGTGATGTTGGAGTAAGTTTATTTAAAAAGATTTTTTAAACCACTAGAAATAATTAACTTGGAGATTACTATGACTTCTTGTTTATATCAAGATGTTTTCCCATTAACCCGTACTGGCTGTGTTAACCAAACACTCAAAATACCAGCCAATTTGGAAGTGTTTAAAGAGAAGCTCGTATCCCAGGCATATGGCATAGCAGCACTAGCCACTGTACAGCTGCTTTGGCTGGTGTTTGCAGGGAAGAGGAGAGAGGCAGGAGGTGGCAGGCCAGCTGCTTGCCCACACATGAAGTCCGTCCACCAGCTGCTGGAGGTGGCCTGGGAGCATCATCAAGGGTTTGTCTGGTGTGAGCAGGCATGCAGTGCTGCTCCAGCAAGTGCACAAACCACAGGGGTTTAAAAATTAATTGTCTGCACTCCAAAATCACCAAGCATATTGTGCTTTGTATATTGCCTACATAACATAGACACATAAGTTAAGAGCTGAGGCTCAGAAGAGCTGATGCCTGGGCAGGTGCTGCTGGCCACAGTAGCTCTAACAGCTTGCATGGGGATTTTGCCATGGCACGCACCAACTGGTGTTGACTTAACATCATCCCAGATGTTAGCTGAATGAACTCACACCATCAGATCACATCTTGGGCCAGGAAATCTCCTGTGTTTAGACCAGACATAAGGATGTATGTAAAGCAGTCTCACCATCCCTTTTAAATACTTTCTCCTGGTGCTAGTCTGCAGTCAGACAGGAGACACGTAAAATCAGAGGCTTCATCTTTTTTCAGATCAGGGATAGAAAGTAATTATCAGCTGCCAATTCAACAATATGCCTTGAAACATCATCATCATACGTATCTCCTTTGAGCTGGCACCAGAGTCAAAACGCATCCTTTTGGACATATGGTTAAGTCAGCATAATTTCTTATCACCCCATTCCTCAAGGGCAGAGGCAGAAAGCATCCTGATCTTCTGCATCCAGTTATTTCCATAACTCCCAGGGATAGAAATACTCTTCTACTTCATAAGTCACCACATAAGGTGCCAAACCAGTGTCACTTGCAGCTGGATGAGAGGAGGTGTCCTGGTTTCACTGGGACAGAATCATAGACCTGGCATGGTCTGCAGGCCATGAGCAGTTTGGAGTCAGCCAGGGCAGCTGACTGGAGTTGGTAGCAAGTATTAACAGACCATGAACATCACATTCAGTATAAAGGGGGAAGTTTACTGAGGATAGAGGGTCTCCTACCTGGGCTCCTGCTCAGTCTCCTCCTGACTGTGCTCCTGAGGGCTGCCTTCCCATTGGTTGTGACCACCATACATTTGCTGGACTGAATATTACTTGGTTTACTTTACACTGGCATCGGGAGTAGTTCTACACTTTCAGTAAAACTGTTTTCGTTTCAGCCTGTGAGTCTCCTTTCTTTTTCCCTGTTGCCCTTCTTGACTGGGGAGGGGTCATCAGGTGATAGAGCAACTGCTATAGATTAGCCCCAAATATGGGCTAAACATAGACAGGAGGAGACAGCAAATGAGCTTCTGTGATGAAACATCCTTGTATACACAGATGCTGCTCCTCAGCTTTGTCCCATGCATTCACGTTCATAAATAACTCTGCCAGATTCTTCCTGTGACAGTCTCTCACTCCTACACTAATAGCAGAGGAAAGATGGATTTTCTGTTTCATTAAGTTTAGGAGAGTTTCCACCAATCACTCTCCATAAAATGCCTTGGAAGCTGGCTCTTAATGCCTAATAAAACCTTTCTATGTCTAGGTATGATTGCAACTTTTGTGTTATATGCAATGAATTTTCCTCGTTAACACTTTAACTCACATTACAGATTTCTTTATCTACTTTATAATAGAATGCTATCTAAAGAATACCTCACTATACTTTGAAATAAACATAGAAAGTTTGCAGACTTTAATCCTGTGAGCCCAGGGAAGTGGCTTAGATGTCATCTTCAATAAGCATTTTCGAACTGGAGATCACAAGGCTTAATACATCTCCTCTCATTAAAACAACTTCTCAAGGTTTAAAAAGTTACCCAAGACTGGATCACTTGCTGAAAACCTGGATTTAAAAAGGGACATTTTCTTCCTGCAAATTTTAAATTTTTATTCTAGCATTGTTCAGGGTGGGGGTTGGTGCTATTTAAATAAGCTTAATTCTGCTGGAGCAATGAACTAATTCTTCTAAACAACTATCTTTACTACACTTTGTCACTGAGCTGCTCTGCATTTTCAGTTGATGCAACCAGATAGAACTGAATTGGAAAAAGCTGACATTTCCAAACGTGCCCAAGTAGGAAATGATTCAGTGGTTCCAAGGAGCAGAGCCAACTGTGAAAGACCATTTGCAACATGATATATCTAGAACCCTCAGCCACTCTTTTGTTTTATGAGCTTCTAATCTTTCTATTTTAATGTGTGATGCTTTCCTTTTCCACAGGAAGATTTTGATCACATGCTGGTTTCTTTTGCATTTGCTGGGAAGAATTTGCCCTGTAACTTTCTAGAGGACTCATCACAAGGGCAGCCAGTAGTCCCCACCCTCTGCAAACCCCACTGGATCCCAGTCAGCCCAGGACAAGCTAGCGATGTATGGTGAGGCATATATCTAAAGAAGCTAGTTAGTGACTGAGCCATTGCCATTTCAATCATTAGACTTTGACCTTGGATGCAACACATTAATTTGCATTTGTCACAGAAGTGGTCATTGAGGTATGGGAGTTGTGCAGGCTCATTTTATAACAGCCTATTTTGCAGCATATTGAGGTATTGTATGCCCTGGGAGAACAATCAAGAGCTTGTTTTACCTAATAAGGAAACTGCCGAGGCACATGAATAACCATATTGTTTTCCAATACATTTCACACCGATTAATTTTCCAGTTTTATGAAACAAGCTGCAGTTATCTTTGAGTCAGGTTCAGTGAACCAGTGCTTGACTTTAAAAATGGAAAACTACTGATGTTGCTGGGCAGATGTACTCAGGCACTTGAAAGACCAGGGCTTCCATCAACACTGAATTACACTAACCTCTTCAGCCTCCCTCTTGTCCCCCTTGCTTCTGGCTACAGAAATTCCAACTTCCCTCGTAACTAAATGATATTTTCATTTGATACTTACGACATTTTCATTTAAGAATTTATGTGTATCTGCCCTGCAGAAGTTCAAGTTTCATAAAAGAAGAAATTAAGTTTAATTTTACTTTTCTAATTCCTTTTCTGCATAGTTTCCAGGTTTCTCTGAATCAGGTACTTTGTAGTATAGAAGCTGAAGATGTGTTTGACAGGCTGGCTGAAGGAACAGCTGAGCTGTTTGCTCCTCAGACAGTTTTGTGTTGCAAGTCTGTTCATGAAGACTGCTCCATAAACTACCATTACTAATATTAAATACTTAAGTCTCCTCTCTGACATCTTCACATCACTTTTGGCTTCTCTATTACCATTAAATAATTCCAATCTTCAGTCTGTCATCTGAAAATTGCTAGTGGCTTTTTCTTCTTTAAATTGCCACTGAACTGCCAAAAAGAATATATCATTCTCCTTTTGCACCATGCCAGTAATTTAGAGTGGCACTGAGATATTAATTAATAGCCCATGACTGAAGTATAGAGTTCACACCTTTTATTTCAATTGTATATAATCACTTCTGCTTTTGAACTGTACTTTTCACTTAAATATTCAAGTCTCCCTCTTTGATTCAGAGCTTTCCTTGCCAGCAGCCATGGCACCAGTCCTGGCTGTTTGCACAAAGAGGTGGGAAGAGTGACATTTATGCTCACCAAGAACAATGTTTCTTTTTGACATAATGGCTCAATCTGTGGGCTCTTGTAGAGCCTATTCTTTTGCCCCCTGAACTCCCCTTCTGTAATTATAGCATTAGGGACGCTCAATCAGTACATGATCAGACTACAAATTCAGGAAGGATATTCACACTCACATTCTACCTTATTTCTGATTTGATCTAAAATGCTGTCTTTACTCTTCAGGAACTTTGCAGTGCTACAGTAACAATTTCTATAATACCATTGTATCCCACCTCACTGAGCTGGGATAGTTAGTAGCTGAGTGAGAAAAATCACAAATAAATTCAGCAATGGTACAGAAGCTGATTCTGAAAATTAACCTGGGAACATTTTTCCACCTACCTCCTGAGTATAATTAGGATATACATTAATGAGGAATGTAGATGAGAAATAAAGCACAGGTCCTCTTCGACAACACAGATAAATAAATATCCCAAAGGCATTATTAGAAAATAATGGAGACTATAACACAAATAATAGACTCGATGTCATCGCTGACTCCCATCAAGTAACATATCTTTCCTTTATCTGATTATTTCTAGTGTTGCTATGCTTGGTTAGATGGATGTTAGAGGTGGTAGGCACCACATACCTGAGAAAGTAATTCACGCTTCTAAGACACACAGTCAAGTCTTGCTTACGTTAAGCCAGTAGGAACAGTATAAATATAAAGTCCACGTCACCTACCTCTTCACACTCAACTGCCTGGATCTCTGCAGTGCCCAAGAGAGCAGTGGTGTGCTAGAAGGTGGAGCTGCTGGCACATGGCTGTTAGGAAGGATGAGGAGAGGTGTCTGTGCTGTGGCTGCAGGACCCTCACCCAAGGAGTCGAACACTCCTTTCCATTGCTGTTCCCCATGACATGGCATATGAGCACCATAACTCCCTGTCTAATACTTACGTACGCCAGCCAGGTCAGGCAGCCACACACAGAGATCCTTTTCAAAGCAGCAGCGAAGGGTGTTGAGCCCTGATACTGAGCCTCCCTGGTCTGTGCGAGTAGAAAGGCTCTGGCATCATACTGACAGCACAGCCAGCAGCCAGGGCAGGATTCCACACAAACGTTCTTAGCATGAAAGGTGCTATATAAGTGTCAGTCATCATGTTCGCTGTTGGCAGAGGGTTAGGTGACTCATTTATCACCAAGGCTATTCCTAGAAAAAAGAAAATGTAAGTGCCTTAGAAGGGTAGAAGGGCTCCAAGTATGAGAAATCTTATAGTCTTTATAAGGGTGCCTTAGGTATCTCAATTAAGTACCAATGAAATCCTGAGTGATTAATGATCAGAGGAAATAGCAACAGGTTTATGTTACTAGTCGTGCAGTATCACCCCAGGACACGGCAGGGGGATCAGGGATCTGTGGTGCCAGAGACCAGGACGAAGGCACAGGCGATCAACATTTTCAAGAGTTGAAGCTCTGTGGTATTTTACAAACAATTAAAAGCTGCATGAAAAAAAAAAAGTCTTCAACATCCTAAATACAGGACTCTGGAACAAATAGTGCCTTGTTTCCCCTGAGTACTAATTCACCTGTTACCAAACTTTTTCATGCCCATAGGAATGATTTCTACCCAGCTCTACTGTTATATATCATTAGAGAAGCTGAGAGAGGGTGCATCTGTGCTAGCATTTTACACTCAGAGAATATGTTTTTAAAGTAAGTCACCCTATCAACCCTATTTTTGTTTGCTTTGTGGAGTGATCTCAGGGTGCACAAGCTGGATTGCTTTCAGATTAAATTAAACCAGAAGACATGCTTCTGGGCTGTACCTACTGTGCTCCAACCCCTAATGGCTTTAGTAACCTCTTCCATCTCCCTTTGCCTCCCTGCCCTGAATAGCGTGGACATTGGATCCTCAGTGCCAACTGTTTCACTCCACAGATCTACTCCTGTTGCAGTGCACTACTTGCCAGTGTGGGTATCCATTCAGACACTCAAGCCAGACTCACACTGATTTATGCCTCTGCTGATCTGGTCAGCAATATGGTGGTTCCGCTGCTTCCAATTCAGTTGGAGCATGTCAGCTGACACATCTTCAGCCTTACAGATTGTAAACTTCAAAATCTGTAGACTAAACTCACAGATTGTATGTCAGGGTGCCCATGCATTCCTCCTCATGTACCCCCCCCCCCCAAACTCCAGTTCCTTCCTTCATGATTCCCCAAAACCTTTCCTTATCGCTTCTTTACGCTGGTGGATGCACTCAGCCCTATTTCTTCTCAAGATATAATTTGAAATCATGCAATGTAGCTAAGCACAGAGAAGCTGAAATCCACTGAGTTAGCAGCCTTGAGAGAGGGCAGTATTATGCCAGCAGGCATCCTGGATATTGTTCAACAATTTCACCTATTTCAGTTATCCCACATACTGCAGATGTGTTTCTATCTTCTCTGCATTTTCATTTTCCCCAGAATGAACAGATTCAGGAGTAGATGGCTTGCTGAAATCTTAGGACTGGCCAAAAGCCCATATTCAAAAATTGCTCTGTTTCAGACAGAAAAAAAAAACATGAAGGTAATATATGAAATTGAAAACTCAGCTATAAGCACCTGTTCATATTTTCATAGATGAAGTTCAGTTGAGTGCATCTTGCTTCTAAAATTGTCCTGACACTACTGGGAATGTTGGCTCAGAGTAAAGGAAATGAGCAAACCCAGCAGCTCTGCCAAACTCAGTGCTACAAATGCTGAACGTATTGGGAGCAGAGGGAAGACTTGCTATTGCCTCACGGTCACTGGCAAATTTGACTGTCATACTTCATTTTCCATGACATTATATTCATACAGAGGAGGGGCGTACCAGAAAGAGAATTTATGTCTTCACCTGAGTCTGCGCAGAGAGGGGCTAATCAGTGACAGGAGGTCTTAGGATGGGTTTATATTTTTCATGAATGAGAACAAGGTTTTCAGATGTGAGGTTCATCCTGCAAATGCAGTGCAATTTTTCTTGAGTTAATGTGAGTCATGGGGCTTAACTCTGTCTTGCACACACATATGCATCCGCCACCAGAATTCAGCAAGTTGTGCTCATTACAGTCAGAAGGGTGTTTTGCTGTCAGGTCAGATCTCCATGCTGCTGCCAATCTCTTTGCTACTGCTACCTCTCAGAATAGTCTCCAGGTAAGGACATGCTAAGAAGAAAATGATATGAAGACAAAAAAATAAGTAATTCACTAAACACAAAACATTTTTGAAGTATGCTCATTGAGTCAGAACAAAAATTCCTGACCTACAGAACTATGACCCAAGCTGCTTCTGAGATTGCCAGTGTCAGAAAAGAGCATGTGAACCCATCCTTGACGAAGAAAGCTGTTTATTAGGTGCTTTACAAGGTACCTAACATATTCTTATTTCCCTTGACAAAACCCAGTTTTAAAAACTAACCAACTAAACAAGTAGGACAATACAGTTATGAAGTTTATCCAAGGGGAGAGAGGGCTATTTGCCTGAAGCCTATGACCCAAATCCAGGCCTGCTTGCAAAGTCATAAATTCAGATATCACCAAAAGATGTTGCCAACTTCACAGAATTGTGGCACCCACACTGAACTCTTGGCTTGATGGAAAAGGTTTTATTCCTCATACTCAAAACCAAAACATTTTTTCCATTACAAAGTTCGCTTCTGAAGCGAGCAGTCAGAGACTCTCCAGTGGAAACTGGTGCAGCTTCATCAATGTCAAGGAAAGATCAAACCCTCTGCCTCAGCAGGCCGGAGAATAGGACATGAGAAGATTCCTAATGGAAAAATGTGGCTTCACTAGAAGGCTGGTAAACAAAACCTGTTTGTTCAGGTTTTATTATAGAACAGCACAGACACATGAAAGATGCAACACATCTTTGCTTTGTGGATTGATCTATCGGTTGAGAAAGGGTTCAGATGCAGCCAAAAGAAAGAGCACATTTGTGTTTTCTTTCAAAGTGCACTCTTACTTTTGTTGTCCCAATTCACTACTCTTAGAGCCACTTGGGGCCCACGGCCTTTCCAAGTCACTTTTCTTATTTACTGTCATTTACTGATCATTCCAGCTCTCCCACTCTCATTCATTCTCAAGTACCTCCTGCTCCTACTGCTATTGTTGCGAGCTATTGGAAAAAGAAAAAAAAAAAAGAAAAGCACCCCTCCTCCCAGACATGTTATTCTCCATATTTCACCTCTACAGGCTGCCTTTCACATTATTAAATTGCTTCATCCGCCGCCAGTTATGCCTGCAGAGCTTTTGGTAGGTCCCTGTCTCTCCTGCTCAACGTGGTACATTTTTCAAAATAGCTGTGATTCTTAACAGGGACAATAACCGTTTGTCTCTTTCATCTCTATTGTTTCAAGGTGTTCAATAACAACCTTTCCAATAGTTATTTATTGCCGCTAACAACACACTAGTTGCTAGTCAGGTTCATCCTGCAAATGCAGAAGAGCACAGTTTGGGAGCAGCTATTAAGGTAGCAGTGCAATTTTTCTTGAGTTAATGTGAGTCATGGGGCTTAACTCTGTCTTGCACACACATATGCATTCACCACCAGAATTCAGAAGCATCAATCTCCAAAAGCACAGATCCTCTTCCCAGTCACCTTACAGCTCAATTTTACTGCCTTTTTTTAAATTTCATCTAGTATTTTTACAAACAACTGAATATCAACTTCTGAGAAAGGTTTCATATTTCATAACTATCATAATACTACTTCTGCCAACAGCTGAAATAATTATCTAAACCTTTTCTAGTACAGAAACCTATATTACTGTTCTTCAGTGTCCAGAATATTCCTTTAACATGCTTCTGACTTAGCTGATATAGGGAGAGTTTTACCTAGAGTGTAGGTGGTTATGGATGGTGTGTACCACGCACATGAGGACAAGGGGCCAAACTGAAACATGCTGGCTTGCAGCCCTCCTGTCAGAGTTAGCTGATGTGCAGGCTGAGAGTGGGCTACATGGATTCCCTTCCCTCTCTCATGTACTATTTCTTCACATTGTCTTTATTTTTACCTTTTGTTCTAATAATGACTCACTGTGCTTAAAAGCTGTAAGTCTGAATTCTCCAAAAGCTTCCAAACCAAAGAATATTCTTTGATGCAAGGAGTGAGAGAATAAACAAAATGGATTCAAAAATACAGAGAATATTTTAGAAAAAGAAAGACATAATGAATAAAGTGTTTCATGGAGAGGCAGTTAAAACTCTAAGAAAGGTGACATTTTCCAGAAATGTCAGACAGAAATGTATCAGGGGAAAAAGCTCAAGTGACCATTAAATTTCTGGGAAGGCAACAGGAAAAAAAGATGGCCCTGAAGTGGGTATTTTTTTAAATATAGCTAGGAGACAGACACTACATTCTTGTCTGTTCAGGTTTGCAAAGTGAGTGTTGAAGTCTGAGCCAGTGATCAGGCAGCATGAAAGGTACTAAAGGGGTATATCACATCTAGGGAAAAGAAAGTAGTCTTGAAAGGTATCAGCTTTAAAAGAGAAACCAGAGGGGAAAAACTTCTGAGCTGTGTACAGCAGGTCTGTTAACTTGTCTTAACTCAAAAATATATCACATACTGTTATTATAATCACTCTGTCAGAACAAGTTGTAATAGGGACCAGATATCAAGTGGGAAAAAATATCTAATCAACAGTCTTGATTTAACCTGTGAAAAATCAGAGATTATTTAACATTAGCAAACCAGAACTAGACCTGGTTGCAAGAGAGAAGGAACAGAAGAGAGTAATACAGTACAGAGGGTAACCAAACCCTATGTCACTGAAGGACAGATGAAAATTAAGGAACTCCAGGATTTCTACAGGCCAAATCATAGAGTCAATGTGCACCTGTAGTAATCTGAAAGATCATGCAAGATGTGTGTGTTCTAAACATCCTGACTTTGGCCAGAACTGTTATATTTGTAGGGAAAAATATTCTGTAAAAGCTTGCAGAGGAGGATTTAACGTACCTCTAAAGAAACAAGAAGTCATTCACAGTCTATATGGTGAAAAAGAATTTTTCAAAAGGGAATGATGTGAGCAGAACATCACCTTGAATAACGGAACTCTTGTTAAGTAAAGGTTTGTATCAGTTTGATACTGGCTTTTGAACTAATCTGAGATCTCAAAGACAAAACTTCATACTGCTGAGCACAGTATCCTGGGCACAGGCAGAATGGCTGCCATGGTGGGTGTTTAAGAGCTTCACATAAAAGGACAATAACATCTTGAAAATTCATTTTTATGGAATGGACCACTGCATCTGTTCTAAGGTGGAAAACAGGTCAAATACTCAGGCTCATTAAAAAGTAATAGAAAAGAGTCCATGAAGACAGAAAGCAAATGCACAGATAAAAAGAATGATAGACACAATAAAGGTCTAGAAACGGCAGGGAAAAAGTTTAATTCTGAGCAAGCAGACAAAGGACAGAAATAAAATAACAAAAAACACCATTTCCATTAAAGATGTAAAGAAAATAGTCTAATGTTTCATGCATACTGTTCAATATAGCGTAAAATGAATTTATTTATGCTAAGTATATATACCACATCAGGATTATTATTCCCAATACTTAAAAATAGCACTGGGACAATGCAATACATGTCATCTCATAGTTACTTACTTCTTAGCCTCCACATACCAGGTATGCTAATGATAATAATACACTACCACATGATTATGATCATTTCAGATGTTTTTCAAAGTACTGTAAGCCACAGTCTAAAGCGTTCTTTGAAAGAAATACTGAAATTGCCAAAAGGACACTTGAAAAGACTAGTGGGTAAAGCCCTACCAGATTGTAGGGCAGTACTTGTGGGACTAGGACTGTGACTTCTTGTTTGACCAACAGACACTACCTCCTTATCTAACAACTGGTCTTAAAAGCAGGGTACTAAAAAAATCCTTAAAACACAATGAGAAAACTACAGATCAAAGAGAAAATATACATCACAAAAGCCTTTGTAGTCATGGGGAGATGAATTTATATACACGTACAATAGTAACTTCTTATGAAGCTGTTTCTTACCCCAGCATGATGACTTCTGAATAACACACAGCTAGCAAAGAAAACCAGATTAGTTCCTTTCAGAGATAAAAGAGGAAAAAAAGATACACCCAGATCACGAAGACTGAAGCAGAAGTTCTGGCCAAGAAGTTGGTTGACAGGATGGGCCAGAGAGTAAGGCTGAGCAGAGCAGCACAGGTAACAAAGGAAGCGTGACAGGGACTAGTGCCCACAAGATGCTCTGAACACCCGCCCTCAAAGACTGAGGAAGTTTAAGTTAACAACCACAATAATGACAGGCACACGCTGATTTTAAGGGGTTCATGTTGGTTATAAGCAGCCTGACAAATGGGGGGACAGAGTTGTCTCTCTTTCCTACCGATGTTTCAGCCCGGTGCTGATCCCCTTCCTCACTGAATTCATGTTGTGCTTCTCACAGAATTTCCGTTTGCTGTTGACCTTTCCATAGTTCCTGTGATAAATTGCTTGAAGGAACAGCCTTTCTATACCTTTTTCTCTCCTTAAGATGTTTAAATAGGCTCATTAAGAATACTCCGGCAGCAGAGATGACCTCTTTTCTTTTAGCTAAACGGAAGTGCAGACAGAGTGCAATTTTCTTTAGACCTCTGTTTCAGAGGGATGCTAAGAGGATTTCACACTAGGAAATTGAAGATTGGATGAAAGGATGCCTCAGGTGAACACAATTCAATTGTTTGCTCTAGTTTCTGAACAGTGCGTCCATCTTTCTCAAATTCTCCTGGTCCTTCTTTGACTTCTAGAAGTTAATGGTATTTACAACATAGGAGTGATTAGGAATGACATGTGCAGAACAGTCAGGGATTCCTATGGATTTTCATCTACCCAGCATTTCACCACAGACCCAGCTATTCCCTATTGCCTTTCTGCCCCAGCAGCCCGAGTTTCTGCCCTTACGTTTCCGGAATCCTTGCTTTCTTTCATGCCCCCTATGTATCAGCTAGAGAGGCAGCAGGGTGCAGTGGTTTGTCCAGAGCACATTGGTGCTGGCAGGGCAGCCAGCATGTGCACCCCAGTTCAGCCAGCGGCAAGTCAAACAGAACAGGCATCTGCCCAGCTGATGCTGCCACCTTTCTTTTATGGTGATACTCACTTGGCTCTTCCTTCTTTAATCATGTATGAATTTTCTAAAAAACTTTTAGGAATACAATGTCTTTGTCTCTTTAGAGAGAGGGCAGGAACAAGCATGAACTGAAAGTACAGTCACATATACATCACTCCTTAGGAAGCCTCTAGGAGATGCAGGACTTTCAACTTTCTCATAGACTAAACCTTCAAAAATATGGGATTGATTTCCTCCTTTAGAGATCATCTACAATATATTCCTCCATTTGCTCCAAGTGGGGCTTATAAGTCCTAGAAAGTGATCTGTTCTGGAGAGTTTCTCAAGTTAAAGATGCTATGAAGCAGCAATACAACACGTCTTCTCCTGATGGGGCAGCCTAGGAACAAGTGTTGATGCAGGAGGTCCTTATCAGAGTACTTGTAGAAATACCATTTGCAGAGACAGGTGCAAAAAGGGATTAGCCTCAACTCAAGTTAGATGTCTAAAAAAGGTTAAATGAGCTGAGATCTCCAAGTGCCCATTTGTCTCTCCCAACTCTAAAGGGAAACTTGGGTATCTAACCTGGCTGCAAACATCTGTAGCATAAAGATCTAAAGCTAGGTGAAAGGAATCTCACCTTAATGTCCAGCCAGTAACTTCCCCTCCATTTTACTTCCAAGTAGCAATATTCTTAAACAGAAAAATTCAGGTAAACATAAAGCAACTTGGCAAGACTTTCTAAAGCACAACCTTGCTATAAAATACATGGGTGCTAAATAAATCTGTCCTCTTGGTGACAAAGTTGTCAGCATTATCTTGACAGGATGCCATCATTCAGCTTGTGAATGCTGAAGTTCCAGTGGAGTAAGAGAACTGCACTTCATTAAAATCCATTTCTCAGTACAACCACTGCCAACGCCATGAGCTGTCTCTGCAATTAAGAAAGTGTAAAATGATCCCCTGCAGAGAAGAGTACAGTAGCAATGAAGGGAACAGAGTCAAGTCCAACCCTAAGCCAGCAAATAATTTTCTTTTTACAGCTTCCCAGAAAGGACTTGGCAGGGGACATGAGCAGACAACCGAGCACAGAAAATTGGTGAAGGCTTTATCATGAACCTACTTCTCTGTCACACTGAAATACATTTCACTGAACAGTACTCCACAAAAATGGATTTTATATTTATGTATGGATGTATGTACATATACATCTTAATATGACTACATATAAATAGGTTTCCTTCAAAATGAGTACTTTTTAACTATGTTGAAGCTTGCAGCAGCCACTGCTGTCAAGAGTGACCACTTCTGCCTCTTTGCCTCATAGAAAGAGCATTACTAGCTAGTGACTGACACTACTTACCCTGGCAAACTCTGAAGTTCAGTTCCACAATGTGTTTTTCTGCTAGATTCTTATTATCACACATTCTGATCTGCCTGAGGCAGCTATTAAGCCCCTTGTCAAGTCCCAGCTTACATCTTGACTGTGAATCATATCCTCTTTTAGTCCAAATTACCACGGCATTTCAATATTCTGAAATAGATACTGTGCAATTAAAGCATTTTAAAAGCATTAATTGACACTTACAGCAATAACTCATTTTGTTGTTTTGTGTCAGAGAAGCTATTTGTCTGCAGATACTGTATTATTATCACTGGTTTTAGTGCCCCCTTTTGTTTTATGTCCAATAAACAGAATCGATCCTCTGTGAGGACAATATAATGTTCTCAGTGTCAGAAGGGACGCACACATAACAGAGGAAAAATTGTCTTTGCCATAGCCTTAAACCAAGTAAGGCCTAGTACAATGAAATAAGAGAGTGGCTGAGTTTCTTTCAGCTTTTCAAGGAATGACCTAGACAGAGGTAGTTTAGAAAACTTAAAGCAATATAGAAAAGAGAAATACACATGATGTGCTTTATAAACATAGAGGGCCACATATCAGTTGGTGTCAACCAGCAGCTTAACTTTTACAGCATGTAGTGGGTCTGGTTGACCTGATTTTCCTCGTAGCAGCCCTCATGGTGTTGATAACAGGCCTGTGTTGTGACTGGCAGTGCTCACACAGCACCAAGGCCCTTTCCAACATTCCCCGCAGTGGGATGGGGAGGGGGGGTGAGATCTGGGAGGGGATACCTGTACAGCTGGCCCAAACTGACCAACGGGACATTCCATACCATATGATGTCAG
Source organism: Brachypteracias leptosomus (assembly GCA_013401335.1). Classification (NCBI taxonomy): domain Eukaryota; kingdom Metazoa; phylum Chordata; class Aves; order Coraciiformes; family Brachypteraciidae; genus Brachypteracias; species Brachypteracias leptosomus. The sequence goes on from VYZX01026970.1 coordinate 70,427, forward strand.
CTTAACTATAAAGGGAGAGGGCAGGAGTAGGCCAGGTGAGCATTCATCGGGAAGACGCTTGTCCTCCGAGCAACCACTCTGCATTCTGGAGTCACTTCCCGGGACAGGCCCGACACTGCCTGTGGGTGGGAAGAGGAGAATAACAGCTCTGTTTGGTTTGCTTTGCACGTGCAGCCTTGCTTTTTTTCCTGCTTTTCAATAAAACTGCTTTTATCATAACCCACGGGTTCTTCCCATCTTATTCTCTCCCCACTTGCCCTGCTGATGGAGGGCCTGGAGGGGAGTGATAGAGGGGCTTGGTGGGCGCCTGGTGCCCAGCCAAGGTAAACCCACCACATGGCACTACACTAATTCCCACCCAATGACCATCTGGTCCACTTCAAGTGTAAGAAAAATCCAGAAAACATGGAAACCTTCTCAGTTTACCTCAGATATGCAAGATCAGCATTTACACTTTGGAACTAGCTTGTTTTTACTGTGTACTGATGCTAATTCCCATGTTCCTACTCTCTAAACAGTTCCTGCTGTCACTTCATCCTTTGTTTTCTCTGCCAATTTGTCTGTCACAACATTAAGCCTCTTTCTCAGCTTTTGAGAACAAAATACGGTTCTTTCAGCCAGTCACACTTCCCAGAGGGCATAGTGGTAAAAAAAGAGATGGGTGAACTGTTAGAACAGGGATTATTTTAACTCCATGTACACTCCCAGACTGAAAGTGATGAACAAGTGCAAGAGTCCAGATTCACGGCAGTAGCTGGGTTTCCTTTGAAGATCTGCCCCATGTATTAGAAGTGGGTTGGAGGCTACCCAAGTCTGAAGCCAAATTCTCTTGACTACTCTCTCCTATCAAATAGATCACCTTGGCAGAGGTGGATCTCAAATTGCTGGATTGCTAACAAAACTCTGACTACTTCAGGCATTTCCAAAAGGCTTCAGGGAAGTGGCTGTGTAGGTGTTTCAGACAGATCCCAGAGAATTTCTTACTACAGAGCTGAGGCAAATCAGGGTAAACCTCCTGATGCACAGCACAAACCAAATAATCCTTTGCAAGTATGCAGCACAAACACAGGCATGGATGCCCACAGAAGGAGGAGTTAGCTGGTTCCCAGTTCAAGTTCCTTCCACTGTTCTCCGAATTTGAAGTCAAAGGCACCAAGGGAGAAAATAGAAGCCACGGCATGTCAGAAGATGTTTCCATCTCATTGCTTATATTGGGAACAAACAGATTAATTCAGGGTAAGAGATTACATGGTGTTACAGAATGGGGTGAAATTGATACAATGGAATCTCGTTGAATGCAACTGTATTTTTCTCAAGTCTGGAATTAATTAATTCTTCATCTCCTTTTCCTCCAGGGCAGAAGACCCAGGACGTCTTTCCTCTAGATTTAACAACCATGTGTTAAGCAACTGTTTCTTTCTGTCCCTTGCTCCCTGTGGCTGCTCCCTGCTTCCCCAGCTTGGCAGGCTTCACTCCATTTTGCTCCTTCAACAGCTTCTTTCAGCTGGTATCTCTGCAGGCTGTCCTGGCAGCCAGCTGTCTCTCCACCTACTGACCCCATTCTGCCGGGGCTGCAGTCCCATACAGGAGCTGTCTCAGCGTGGAAGCCTCTGCCAGCTGCTCACTCACCTTCTTCCACCTGGCTCCATCCACACACTTCCTCGGTCTCAGGACTTGTGAACTAGCCAGGAACTTCCTAATAAAATAATGCATTTTTAATAGAAAATTGCATTTTCACAGTGTCAGAAGAATCAGGAAAATGTTTAATCTAGAACTGGTTCAGAACAAAATCCCCCACTGTTCCAACTTTGTTTTTCTACAATTCTTATTCTGAAAGGAATGCTGGTATTTACAGCATTTGTTCAAATTAAAAAAGAAAAATATCATCTTTCCCCATGGACTACACATTTGAACTTTGAACTATTCTTCTTAGAAAAGCTCTTTTAAGAGTCAAGCCTTCAAATTTGTACAAGTCAGCATAATGCCACTGAGGCACAGCAAGAGGATCTGGTCCCATGATCTAGATCTCCAAACCTCTATGAACTGCAAACCTACCCAGCTACAACATTTTAAAACTTGATCCCTTAAAGGCTTTCCTAAATTGTCACATTTTTCCCATTCACCATCTCAAAATGTATTATTTGCAGATGAAACCTCTTGGTTATTTAGAGCTCAGCATAGCTTGCACAGTAATTATTTCTGCTTCCCGTGGAGGAAGGCTTGCAATGGGAAATGACACTGGTGAACCTAGGTAGTGCTCTGAGGGCACTTGCTATCACCATGAGACCAGTAACTCTCTTCCTGTGGTTTCCAAGAGAGAAATCCTGAGATAACAGCTTGACTGCAGCTGACTTTAAAGCATGCCTAATTACCTCATTTGATAAGCACCTGTTAAAGATCCTAGAGTTTCTAGTAAATAATGAAGTAATTTAACCCTTTTCTACAATTTAAGGTTTTCAGGTTTCATTGTAGATCTCACAGCTTCGAAACTATACATTCCTTGATCAAAAAAACCCCCATGCTTACCATCACCAAACCAATGGTAACACCCTGCCTCGATCAGAGGAAATACTAGATAGTATTTAGCTCTGAACATTATCGAGTACAACAGCCACAGCCTCTCAGGGAAATAGGATATATACACTGAAGAAAGATCATCACTGGAGGGTTGCTATGGGCCTGTAATGGGAGCACAAATGAGTCAAAGAAAAGTTAAAGCCCCTTGAAAGGTAGGAATCTTAGTATTATCACAAGGCACCTTGAAGGTTAAACATCACCTCTGAAGGGAAACACACGCAGTTACCCTCGAGCAAAAAGACCACCCCAACGTGCTTTGGGCAAAAGAGCTTGTGACTGGCTTCTCAGCAAGCACTTACAAAAACTCCATCTTCCCCTCATAGTCAGGAAACTTAAGACCACTGTTAGTGACCAACAGTTCTGCTGTTCCTCAGAACTGTCGGTCTGACATTCCGCTCACAATTGTCATGAAAGATTGCAGTAAGGAAGGATAGGTCCCATATCTTAAGCATGCTGGCCCACCTGCATGCCTCACATTTCTCTTTCATACATATTTTATTTTGTGTAATGAGATTTCATAGCACAGAATGAATTAGAAGATACAGACTATGCTGGAAAACACGACAACAGAAAGATGGGAGACAGGACTAAATTAGCTGCCAGAACTATTTACAGAGGACACCCAAAACCCCGAACAGATTTACTTCTGCTGCTTGAAACATTCATGCTCTCAAGATGGAAACAGATCAATTTAAAGTGCTATTTCTTCCCAGAAGTTCTTGACATCTCAGACTTAAACTACATTAAAACACTGGAGGAAAGTGTTAATTCTTTTAACATGTAGGAAGCAGCACCTGCAAACTGTGCAATAGCAGGCACATAGTGTGCCCAGAGATGAAAAGAAAGATATATAAATGGTACCACTCATCAGCAAAGCATGTCTCATGTGTCTTCTCAATACCAAGGGCTAAATAGCAAGCTTGTTGCAGTCACAAGCACAGCAGCCATCCAGGAGTGACTGACTCAGAAACATATAGTCTCCTTTTCAGCTCCCCAAACATATAACCTACATACCACTCTCAGCACATGGCTAAAGCCACCCAGTCTTCATCTAACACAATTGATAGCTCTGTTGCTCTCCGCTGGCTTTCTGTTTTCTGCACACTCTGCATCCTAATACTTTACAGACCATAGGAAGGTGATTGAGTTATCTCCAACTTAGTGCTGTTTAGCAGCTCAAGGATTGGAGCAAGTGTTCACAGGAATGAAAAAAAGAGAACTAACAAAAACCTGATGTTATTTACAAGAGATCTTGTGATTGTTCCTTCTGTCAGTAGCCTGCACAGATCAGAAGGAAGCAAGACAAAACGGGAATCATGCTTAAATACCAAATGCATTGAGAAAGATATCCTGAAGTATAATGCTCACTTCAGACAGATGGAGAAATCATTTTATCTTTCCCACAAACATTTGCAGCTAGGAGTTAAAGCTAATGATCAAGGAAATGGGCTACGAACCTGCCATAAACACAAGGAACTCATTATATGGCAACCACAAACACCCACTGACTTCATATTCAGTAGGTAATGATATAACTAGCTTTTAAGTAATATACAGGCAGAAAAAACCCAACCAAATCCCCAAAACCTGTTCACACGTAACAGCCATTATTCAGGAGGCAATCACATCCATAAAAAACATTAATGGTTAATATTTTATCTTCATCCTGCAATTACTGAAAGCATGAAGTTATTTCTAAAGAATGGAGCCATTGCATCAATTTAGGAACATTATGATGCAGTGTTCTTCCAGCTGTGGACTACTGCTGACCTGTAAAATAGCAGGGCTTTGACACAACTGCAAAAATCAGCTAGACCATATGCTCATCCTCACACAGAAAGAAAAAAAAGAGTGGGAAAATAATAATCTAAAAAGTACCTTAATATTGGTTTCGTGGTAAATCAGAAATATCATGGCAACACTTTAATACAGCTTTTAAGGTAAGACAATCTTTCCATTTAAAAGGGTTGAGAGATAGAGAAACCATACTGGGTTTTTTTTATGACCTCAGTTTCACATGACTAACACATTTCTATCAGTAACTACTTACATTTATTGATTTCTTTTAAAAAATCCTTCTATATCAAGTATGAACACAGTGAAATTTATAGATAATAACAGACAATGGCAGACATGGCCTACAGATCAAACAGAGCTGAACAGAAAGAACCAGTATTTCAGCTGCTCTTTCTGTCTGAGAGAAGTTAGTTTGTGTCTCCATGTTCTTCCTGTTAACTCAAAGATACTCCTGTCTTTTTAAATATTCAGTACCAGCATATTTAGTATCTGGGCATTGTTTCCTAAATTTCTAACTCCTTTTCAAGAACTGTATTATTATAGTAAGCACAGAGAACAAAACAAATAAATCCTCATATGATTTAAATATTATTTCTGTTGGGACTTCTACTAATGTTCAGAAGTGTTTATATCTCATGAACTCTTAGATAACTTTTCTATTTAGGAACTTCTAAAGGAATTGTTTCCACGATCTTTTTTTCTCGAGAGACAGAACATCTTGTTAAGAGTTTGCTGGATATGACATTGAGGTGGGAAAGTTATGACATTGAGGTGGGAAAGTTAAATCAATCAAGGCCCAGTCAAAGATGATCATTGTAAAACACTCCTTCTGACAAGAATTCCAGATTGTTATTCTCAGCAACATTCACCTCATTTTGAGTGAAAACAGGAATAAAGTTAAAATGGCTGCAAATGTTGGCTGCAAGATGCACAATTTTGCCTCTGTTTTATCATCAGGTGTATCCCAGTCTTAATGGTCTTCCCAGACTTAATTTACACAATAAATTGGAATCTGCTGCCTTCAGTATTCAAATTTGTTTCTTTCCTCCATGAGTTGAAGGTCCATTCCATTACACAATGAAACTTCATATGTGATAAATTAAGAGGCACAAAAATTTGACTGCACACCCAGAATTCCCTTCAGAGCATAGAACACTTGGCACATGAAGTAGTACACCCATCTGAATCTTTTCTTGCTCTTCATTTGCAATTTGCTCTACTGAATCTGGAACAGCAGGCAAAGGGCCATTTTACGAGCATGGTATGAGCACAGATTGCCAAGAGACTACATATGAAATATGGAAGTTGCTCGGTGACAGCAGCATTCCAAGTTAGGAATGTCCAAGCAGCTGAGAGGGCTGATCTACTCTGCCTATTTTTAATGTGATGTGTCATTGGGCCTAGATTAATTTCAGAAATAAAAGATACTTCTGCAGATATGCAAAGAGAGTTTCTATGACTCTGCTGGATTCAGATGAGTGTAATGTAGTAGTAGTGTAGGCTGGAGATTTCCTGGTCTTCTGGCACATTCCACAGTGAGCAGGGCTGGCTGCAGTTGCACTGTGAAGCTGGGAGGCAGGTGAGCCACCATGTATAGCTAATGCTGTTGAGAGGGCTGGAACATCTCTCCTACTAAGACAGGTTGAGAATTGGGCTTGATTAGCCTGGAGAAGAGAAGGCTCCATGGACACCTTATTGCGGCCTTCCAGTATCTGAAGGGCGCCTACAAGAAGGCTGGAGAGGGACTTTTTACAAAGGCCTGTTGTGATAGGACAAGGGGTAATGGGTTCAAACTGGAAGAGGGTAGATTTAGATTGGAAATTAGGAGGAAATTCTTTACTCTGAAGGTGGTGAGACACTGGAACAGGTTGCCCAAGGGGGTTGTGGATGCTCCGTTCCTGGAAGTGTTCAAGGCTAGGTTGGATGGGCTTTGAGCAACCTGGTCTGGTGGGACAAGTCCCTGCCATGGCAGGGGTGTTGGAACTAGATGATCTTTGTCCCTTCCAACTCAAACCATTCTATGATTCTATGACAATGTGCAACAAGCATGTGCTCTCTCCCTGACAGTGCTAACAGGGAGGCTACAGTTTACTCTTTTCCTGGTAAATCCATTTACACAGAACAGAACACATCACACTTCTGTTGAGATCAGTGAATATTCTTCCACTAGCTTCTACAGAAATCTAACTGGTTTAACGTTGGTAGAGGGCCAGGATAAGTAAATCCTGTCCCATAAATTTAGATCAGAATACCACTTCTGATGTACATCTACATTATAATACATCTTACTGTATCCTACTAACAGGATTTAGCCTTTGTATGTAGTTAAGCTCCTTGGGGTTACAACCACTTGATTCCTAATTCAAAAGAAGTAGGTGTGAATGCTCACATATTGCTTTATCATACTGTCATGGCAACAAAATCCTCACAGCTGCAATATCATTGTTAGTCATGTAGCAAAGGACAGCCAGAGGATGTTCACTGCCTCCACCCCCCTCAAAGGTTAACACCACAAAAAAGTCCTGCTCCAAAACACTGACATGGCCACTATTGTAATATTTATTTCTGGATCACTGTAATGCAATTGTCTTCATACATGTTGACAGCTGTTAGACACTCTCTTTAATGCCCTGTATTTTTCCCTCTTGTTTGATAAACCAGTATTATTACTCAAACCTACCGCTTTTTTAATGGACTATATTTTAAGAAATATAAAAAAGCAGGCTGGCTAATAGCAAATATGTCACAGGGGACCTCAAGATTCATGTTTGAAATAATTTCAGATAAAAAAGTATAGTATTTGTAAACAGACACTAATCTGGTCTAATATGCTGAATATTTGTATGAATTGACTTCTACATGCTACCAAAAAAAAAAAATCAAATAGAGCATAGTTTAGAACATCTTTTAATTGATAATGAATTTCCACAGTGCTACAGTATTAACAATCTCCAAAACAAATATTTGAATCTATAGCTTGACAAATCTTATAATAATTGCAAATAAGTTATTAGAAGTATCATATTGTGTTGTTTTCCTGTCTCTGTAAACTGCTAATGATAACACATTTCAGAAAAAATAACAATAATCAGCAGCTGTGGTGCATTTACATTATTTAGGTATAATTCTATACATGATACGCTTAAATAAGTATTTCTGTACTTACACTTTTACAAAGCCATCAACTGAAGGGACATAAAATACATTCAAAACCGAACAGAGAAGCAAGAGTGCTGTGAATAAAAAGACATGTTTCAGCTGATACAACAGGACACAGAGAAGTATTGTACATTTTAGAACTTGAAAGCTGCTACCAGTTGCAGTCCTGAACTTGACAGCAAGTTCCTGTGAGAGGGCCAGAGTTACCCAACATCCAGGTTATCCACAGCTTGATTTGGTACAGCCTTAAGTTGACTCGTCAGACTTATTGACTTTTATTAACCTGAGAGTTCACAAGACAGGTCTTCTCAGCCTGTTAATTTATAAGGATGAATCACATCTGTAAAGCCTTGGGTCCTACTGAAGGCACTCAAGACCCCTAGAGCAGCATCAGCGGCACAGGGTACCAGACACTGAACCAAGAGTACCACCCACTATTAAGGTGTGCCGTCATGAGAGCAAGTTTGAGAAGCCATCCTGGACAAGTATTAATCTGCCACTTTGACAGCCTTGCAAAGCTTAGTAGGCACTAACACTACTGCAACTCACTTGTGCAAGAGAACACAGCTTTGCAGAAATGTGTGTTTCTTAAACAGTCACTGTAACAAACAATAGAACATTTTAATGGGTACAATTAATCATCTACCAAAAGTGTATGTTCAGCATGAATTTAAATTGTAAACTGGTAATAAATACAGTATCTCTGAGCACATTTTGAACTACACATTATGAAACAGAACTTAATTTTCAGAAAAGCTTTCAAACTTTTTGTTCAAAACGACATTTAACCAATCCTTTATAAACAACCGCAATCAGTTTGCTTGCCTGAAAATTTTGATTTATGAAGCCCTCCTGTCTAGTGCAGAACACTTACTTCTAATAACTTCCCTTTTTTTCTTCTAAAGTAGATTAAGAGTTGAAGTCACAAAAACTGTGAATGTAACAACCACTTAATTTATAATTCATTGTAATGGTTGTAATTTGTTTTCATTCTAGTTTATTTAGTAATCATACACATATCCAAATATCCACTAATGTAAGCTACTGAGAAGACTGCAAGTACCACAGTCAGCGTGGTAGCTAGACCCAGATTTAAAATGCACATATTCTGGATAAGAAAAGGTAGGTTCCCTCTGGTCACAGTAAAGGTCTCCATGCACATCCCTGTTAACTCACCATTGCAATCTGTCCATTAGCATGAACCTGGCTAAATGTTACATCCAATGGGAATTAAAAGCAGCGCACTGCACCATTTCTCCAAAGCTGTTAATTTTGAACTACTCTATTGAGAGCAGTGTGGCATAGCTATCTTGGCACACCAGTATTTCAAGAAATACAGGCTTATAGATAGTAATAAGATAGCTTAGTGGAGCAGAAAACCCCTTTCTGTTACACAGCTTTTGTGCACAGAAATCCTCCCAGCTGACCTCATGAGCTCCCTATGCAGAAGGTATGAGAGCACATTGAGCTGCCTCTCTTCTCACATCCTCTGTAGTGAGAGGTGAGAGAAATGGTGTCTATCAACTACTGTTCACAATGCCTCAGTGACCCTCTTGGCAGCTGATATCATATTCCTTTGTACTCGTATTCCATTACTCGTATTTCAGCGCCATATTCCTTTGTACCGCCCATGCCATGACGCCAGGATCTGGCCTCTGGATATTCTGGGCTGAGCTGCGAAACAAGGCGGTTCACTCAGCCTGTCCTGGGACAGCATTTCCCAGGGGGAACAGTGAGTGAGTGCTGGGGGGAGCCTCAAGAAATCCAACTGCTTATAGAAAGGATGGTGTATTTATGTTAACTACCAAACATAGGAAATATCACCTCATGAACAGAAATCTCCTTCCAAATGTCTATTCCTGTGTATTGTCATTAAAAAAGATTCATAAGGTCATAATCTATATTAATCCACTCCAGAAGGCATATATAGTACGAGTGAGAAAACACTTTTATACAAACAATTTGTTAAAGACTACATAAAAAAATTAAAGACACTGATGTTTGAATACATTCCTAATCTTTCATAAACAGGAGGACTTCAATGCTTTAGAAAACTAGGAATATTGCAGAGAGAAAGACAAAAAAGGCAGGTGTCATGAAGTTGGAAAGAGAGCACCATACGAAAATCATACTTAACTTTTAATGTCCATTTAACAAGCTAATTAAATGATTCACTATGTTATACTGAAGTTTAACTAAGCTACCTGGGATAAAATCCTAGCCCATCTGAAGTCAATGGTAAGTGGATTTTACCTGTAATTCTCACTATCTTTAAGAAGATATTAAAACAAAAGCTATACATTGAGGCTTCAGTGAAAGGCTTCAATCAAAAAAGAAGAGGAAGAAAAGAACATGTTGCTTGGTTGTTTTCTTTTAAGTATACGCTATGTAAACTAATCTACATGGTAATCTCTCTGCTCTATGAAACACTGAATGCAACACTGTAAGTAATTTTTAGCTTTATTTTTATTCATTTACCATTTACCAAGACTCTTCTCTAGCTGTAAATAATTTTAAAAATTGTATCATTACCTTGTACACTTTTGCTTTATGAAAGTGTAAACCCAAGATTTAGCAAACAGTGCTGTATTTTTTTCATGTCACGTGTACAAAAGGATATAAAAATACCTCCTTGATTGACATGCTTAGGCCACAATAGAAACACACAATACAGTATTATAGTGCAGGTATTCCTTTTATTACAGGAATAGCATCTGTAGGATATGCTCATCTGATCAAGGATTTCAAAACCACGTCCTTAAAAAGTATCCAATGCATTTTCAATGAGTTGATAGCTATGGTCTTCAGTGAGCTGCCCTGATAGTAAAAAAAGAGACGCAGAACTTAATCTAATCTTAATTACTCATATTGCATCACACTCTTCTGCTTGCTAACAGAGAAGTATTTCTAAAAACTGCCATGATGTTCCTCATGGACCAAAAAGCCAGTGAAGTCTACGAAACAGTGCTACAAGAACTTTGGACAAGTACAACTGCTAGTCTGAACATGTGTAACACAAGTATTTTGTGATTCAGTGGTGTAAATGTAGTTTATATTTTAAACTTTTCGTAATTTTATCTACGTATAAAACAGAGAAGTAAAAAGTTAAATTATAGCACCTTGTGTGAAATTTGCACTAAAAAATACAAAGATTACACCTTTTAAAATTGTAAGAAGTACAACTATTCTATCTCAAGTCCACTATGCACCTGTCATTAAAATTAGGAAACTAATTTACATGCAATGAAGACATGCATAAATATCACAAATTTAAGGCACAAAATGGAATTTGAAAAGTAAGATATAGTAAATGCTTTCATCAAATTACCCCATACACTGGAAAAAGGTGCATCTACAGTTTTCAAAAAAGCTGTGCTATCATAGAATCATCGAAGCTAAAAATGGAAACTACCTATGGAGTATGGAGCTCAAACTCTTGCCAAAGGAAGATTATTTTCCACTATTGCATTACATCTAACTTAAAACCTTCCAAGAAATAGTATGCATTGACAAGCACTACTGTGTCATTCCATAACCTAACCGATCTCATTGGTAGGATCTTTCTCCTGATATTCATTGGATATTTACCTTGTTTCAAATTTATATTATCAGTTCTAATTACACCTTCATACTTAGAAAGCCTCTTCCTTTACATGTATTTGTCATATAACAAAAAAATATACATGTATTTGTCATATAACAAAAAAATATACATACTTAATGACTCAATCTTTTTGACTTCTTTCTCACTTCAACTAATTTTGTTACTGTTCTCTGACTTTTCAGAAGACTGACTCAACTCCTCACCCCTGAGGTACCCAAAATACTAAAGTACTCCAGACATGACCTCGGCAATCACAAGGAGTATTCTGATTTGCAGCTGTCTGGTGCAGCTCTTCCCCACATATACTCTTCTCTTGACATTAGGGATGCCTGAAGCAACTTTGTTGCCTACATTATCAAGGCTTCTTACTGTATTATTACATTTCAATCTTCTCCCTCAATAAGTATCTAAGTTTCCTCAAATGCATTACCTTTTCTCTGCATTCCTTAGGCTGCGTCTAATTTGTTGGACCCCTCCCATTCCAGTATCATATAATGTAAAATCATCTGTAATTTTTATAAATATACTGTAGATCCCTCTTGCAGATTACTGAAGACATAAACAGAATGAAGTCAACACAGTATAAGTATAGGCAATTAATGGGGAGGGAGCAATTAAAGTTGCACAACAGAATGATTCAGAACAAAATTTATATTTTAAGATGCTATTTCAAATATATTTTACATCACTTAGCTATTCATAGGAAGTTAAATATCTCACTATAGCTACAGTTTCTAAATGCAAGACCATAATTTTTCAGCATACATAATTAAATGTAGAATAGGAAACATGCTGACAATCAGTCTTCCTCTGCAAACAAGCCCTGTTCTAGCCACTGATCAGAGAAAGGCAGGCACACCAGGTCTACTCCTCAGCACAAACTTTTAACCAGTTAACATTATAACTATTATTCTACATATCTTTAAAATTATAAATGAAAATACAGAGATCTAAATTTGCACTGACAATCAAGAATTCAGCTCCTTTCAAAAGTCCTTCTAGAGTTCTACAGTGTGATCTGTAATTCAAAGAATGTTCACCAACACGCTAACAGTACTTGTAACAGGAAAGGTACTATTTAATATAAAGCTTAAATAACATTTAAGCCACCTAGTCTATGAAAAACAGCATTACCTAATTTACGCTCTGTTTTCCAGAAGACTCACTTTCAGTACAACTTATCAACTCTCCTTCTGTTCTTGATGATGACTACAGGTCATAACAGAACTTTCCGAGTAGAAAGCACAGTAGTCAGTTATTTCAATTCTTAAAGCTATTTGTCAATCTATTGAAAGTAAGAAAATAATTTGTCTGAAGAAATGAACAATTAAAAAGCAAAGTGACACCAAGGATAAAAATGTAAGTCTGAAGATATATTAATTGTAAAAATAATACAGTCCATGCTGTTTTATGCACAGTTGTTTATTCTTGTTCCATGTTTTAAAACTTGGACTCAGAAAAATCATAGGAAGTTTTAGGGTTTTACCCTCTTTTCTTTTTCCATTAAAAGCACCATAGTTACACGGCTTGATTCAATCGTCCTTTTCCACAATCACTTCTCCATGAAGCACCCTTCTTCTCTGCCGCAGCATGTGGAAGTAGAGTTGTGGAAATACTTCATCAAAGCATAAAAGAAAGCAAAGTAGATAAAAAATTCAACAGAACACATAACAGAAAAATACAATTTTGCAGAATGAGGAACTGAGAAAAAATAAGGGTGCACAGTGCTGCAGTTGGTTAAGGTAAATAATAGCAAGTCATGAACATTGCAGTGAATCACAAAACAATAATTATTCAAAGTCAGACAAGGCTCCCTGAAAGTACCTTGTGTTCAAGGAACTTCCCTCCCTTTGTAGAAACAGGGCTTAACCACTTTCTGGCAGTGCCTGAAGTCTTCAAATCTGTGCTAAGGTCAGCAAGTTTGCATTCTGACTTAGAGAAGGATACAATTTTACCCTGTGTTTAAGGCTGGAGTAAGGAGCTCCCTCTCTCCTGGCTCTGAGCTCTATTATACTACCGTTCTGCTGATACATTTGATCCTTGCATTTAATGGATAGAAAAATGGATTTATTCCTGAAGTTTTAAGTTATATAAACAATTGTAATACTGTTAGTAAATTATGATAGCTTAGGACATTTTTTATTCATATAAATCTCTCCCATTGGTCTTCATGATTTCTTGTAACAAAAAATGTCACAGTGTGTGTGTAAACTGTGAAAGTCCATTTTTGAGGTCAACTTCTTAAATGAGTACCTTTTATAGATGCAGATCACAGATCCTTTTAACTTCAATTTTCCTGCTTCTCAATGCCTCTCCCTAATCTCTTGCCTTGTTTCTATCCTCATTATCCACATTATCTAAAATACTCTATTTGCCTAGTTTGGTCTAGTAGTGTTCATGGTGCTGTATCTGAATCAGGTTGCTTTCTCCATGTCTACACTCTTCAGTATCTCTGGAAAAAACACTGGAAGTGAAAGACAGATAGTCTCTCTAATCTTAGTTCTGGTTAGTCAATTGATCTGTGGCTTCTGACATCTGTACAAGGACAGATGATTGTACAAGGACAATCTGATTAAACCAGGGACCTGTTGTATGCGCAGAGAGGTGTGGGGGATGGACTTCTGTGAAAATGAAATCTTGGAGAATGTTGCTTTAAGTTTTCCCCAAGCGTGCTCAAATGGCGATTTTCAGAGGTAACATGTGAATGGATATTAATAGCAATAAAAACAAATCTCTGATGTATCTTGCAGGAAAATTTTTTAGCCATTGCTTCAAAGTGGTAGAGGCACTAGAAATTCTCAGCAACACAGCTACAGACATTTCTACATGTAAGCAAAAAAGTTTTTTTTACTTTGTCCAAGTCTTAGAAATGTTTTTAACATTTTCAATGAAATTTTTAAGACAGCTTATGTTCCGAGGCAGATAATGGGATGGAAAATTTTTGCCAATTAAAGCCTAGCAAAGCTTGGAACAACAAAAAGCAGGCTTTTATAGCAGAACGTGTTCAGCAAATTTAACTACAGGCAGTGTTTCCAGCATTGCTGATAATTGATTATTACGTTGTTAGTGTGACTACAGTTAAGCAATACTTACACGGAATATAGGAGAACATGACAATAATAAGGAAGTAATAGTAGTCAAAGGAGACATTGTATTTGTTGGGAAGTCTCAGTGAAAACATTCCTGTTTTCTTCACGTAGGGTAAAGCAGCATATATGGTTAGCAGTTCACCTGCAACTCCAGCAGGATATAAAATGATAAAAAAGTTGTATCTGCATTAAAAATAAAACAAACTCTTGTGAGAAACATCCCATGAATTAAAAATTTCCTCTTACTATTATTAGTGGCACAACAATATACTACAGTAGTTCCTGCACCAAAATCAAGGACTGCATCCTGACTTGGCACAGAATACCAGTGTCAGTTACTTTGGATTGTGTTGCTTAGATTTACAGAGAATGCATTCCTCAGTCCTTTTATTTAGAAACAGTGAAGTGTCAAAATGTTTGTATGTCTTTCTAATACTAAAGAGTAAAAAATCTACAAATATATGGTCTCCAATAATGACTTCTTAAAAAATTTACTGATCTTCCTCCTCTTGTCACTGACTGGATTCAGACCAGGACTGGATCCCAAATTCAGATGATCCTACATATCTTTGCCACAGTGCATGCACACTGGGCCAACTTTATGTTCAATTTCTTTGAAGATAATGAAAACTTTGAGAAGTATCAGAAGCCTGTTTTACCCACTGCCACACAGGAAACCCAAACAATACTACATTTACCACTAATAGAAATGGAAATTAAAAAAAAAGAAGAAAATGAGAGTGCCAGAAACTTATCAGATCCATTTTAAAATGGGAAGATGTTCAAGTAAAAGACGAAGGCATTCAGTTTAAAGAAAATGGCCACAGGACATGTAGATGGTGACAAAATGAAAAATGTAATCAATAGGGTTTGTGCTGTCCTTAAGCACAGAGCATCACAGAAATGCAATGTCTCCTAAGGAACAGCTCCTGAGTTCATGCAGGGAACAGCAATGAGTGCAGTGAGTGCTGTCACATAGAAAGCGACAGTGTGCGCTCCATCACCAACAGAGATGAGATCCAAAACAGCAGCACCCAAACATGAAACCCTCCTAGAAGCAAATGGGCTTAGAGCACTCACAGGTCAGAGAAGAGACTGGGGAAGTATAAGAAGGAACTGATGCCACGAGTGACACATAGCTTGTCTCTATGCGGTGGAAAAAACCCCAACAAAACAACCGAAAAGTAAAAATTCTGAACTAAAATTCAGAGCACACCTATTCCCATAACAATGGGCAGACAAATCTTTTATAATTATAAGGTAAAGATCGGAAATTTCCAGCTCCCTTGGAGTACTGAATGCAAGAGCAGTTGTGCTGGTTTTGATTATCCATAAATCTTGATGGGATTTTTTTGACTCTATGAAAATATTTCAAATGATTGGTTTATAGTATATTTTAATATATATCACTGCTGCAAGAATGTCAGGTTTCCCTACTGTCTATTTATTATAAGGAAATTAAAATTCTGTCATTCAAGACACACTGACTTGATAGCAAAAACTGTACCTGTCAGTGTAGCACTTTCTGAATGCATTTCTCTTTCTGAACCCTACATAAAAAATTATTAATGAAACCAGAGCTGATTATTTTTAAGTTTGCCATTTAGTGCTTAAACATAACCAAGCTTATCACCTTAGGTATTAGCAAAAAGAGAATGTATTATAAGAACGGACACACAAATATCAGTCATATCAAAGAATTGCATTAGAATCATCAGCGTTGCATTATCTATAAAACAAAAAATAAAGGAAAATAAACAGACACACTCTTTTAAATTAGAGTCACCTGCACTGAGTGTAGGTTAGTTATTTTCCTCTAAAAGTGTAAGTCTGTCTGTCTTACATGTATTTTTTGGATAATGACTACAGAGAATACTACTCTTCCAGTTAAGTCCTAAATGTGCAGTCTCTACAATACATGTGATCTAGGGGCCAACCTTAACCATGCTTCAAAATCAAAGCAGTTTTGATATGGAACATACTTTTTGTGGGGGCTAAACTACGTCAATATTTAGCTTCATTACGTGGGTATATCCTTACACAAGCTCTGACAAAGCAGAACATCTCACAAAGTAATAATACGCATACAGATTGAGTGACAACAACTCCCACATTTTCAAAGACCTGAAATCCATAAAGACCAGCACAGGTGCTTAATTTTGGGCATTGTATCAAAAGCATCTTAAGGAGTCATACTGTGAGTCACAAGATGACTCCAAAGTTAAAGAAAAAAAAAATTAAAGTAAATGAAAGCAGAGCTCAAACCACAAGACACAGAAAGCAAAGAACAAATCACACCCAAAAATCTCAGCTAAAGTATTTTTAACATTTTAAACCAGGTAATAACGATCTCAGGTACAGAAAGCGACCAACTTGCACTCTGCTGACACATAACCAAAGCTCAAACATCTGCTCTCCTGTGTGTTAGCTCAGCATGCGTGAAACTAACATGCACAGAACCATGAGAAACTAAGTGCAAGGCATCTCCACCTGGCCCATTTAATGAAGTATGGCAAATGGTTGAGCAGGTTGAATGTGTAGAAGGAATATCGAGTAATCTCTGTCACAGTCCATACGACCAGAAAAAGAATAACGCTCTCCTCATTCTGGATCTGCAGAAGTATAAAGAACCAACACTTTCTTCATCCTTAAGCTTCTTTTCTGTGCAAACTGCAACAGACTTCTGTTTAAGATATATGGAACAGAACTAACATCTTGTAACGAAAGAAAATTTGGCATAAAAGTGCTATTTCGAAACCATTACCATATACAGTTCTTTATCCCATATATTTACAAATATACAGACATTTTGCAAACTGAGCAATCTTTACCCATTATGCAAGTATCAAAATAAAACTGTATAATTAAGCTTATTCCTCCTCTCTATCCTTTACTTGCATTTTCACTATGCTATCTCACTGTCTCCTTTTTATTTCTGATTGTTTTACTTGTTTATTTTCTTACTCCTCAAAACGGCAAGAAGAAAACAGTGCTACAGAAAACATGCTCCTTTCATAATTAGTTTTTACCCATTCTGCATGTCACTACTCTGTCTCCTAGACTCTCACTTTTCGTCTTGTTTCTTCCTCACTGCATAAAACATGTCTCCATGAAAATTTAGACAAAAGGCATTGCTTAGTATAATCTCCTAACTGGAACTTGGTCACAGAACATAAAATTTGGCAGACTTCAGGGAGCTGTAAGATAGTTAAAGAGCTGGAACACAGATGGGATTGCTAAATGAAGAGATTGCTAAATGTAGATCAGGAGCTTTGGGTAAACTCTCTCAACAATCCCATTTATGATTTAAGTTCTGAGTCATTAAACTGCCTCATCAGTAGGTAGCACATCTCTCTGCTGTTTCGAAACACCAGTTCTTTTTCACTCTAAGTGAACAAATAAACAAAAGTCCCCAAATACAAAGAAGGCATGTGGGGATCTACTACAAACACTACCTTCCGAGAAGAAGAATTACACGCAAGTAATTTTCTTTTCTTTAAAAGGGGAGGAATTTTGTAATACACTTCCATGCCTGAAGGCTGAAAAGCTCCAGGGATGTCTGTGAAATAAAGTAACATAAGTTTTGTTAAAATTACAAAAAAAGGGAAACGATTTTTTTAGATAAATGCAACAAGGTGACAAAGCTTAATATATCTCAAAGATGCTGAAAATCCACAACTTTGTCAAAAGTGAAGAAAAATTGTAAGTGCTCATCATCCCATAAAATTGTGCCTTCAATGAGTCAATCTAAGAAGGTGCACTTTTACTGAAGGGATCTCACCAATATCTCAAAAGAAAAGGAGAAATAAAAGCACCACCAAACTCACAAATAAATAGCAATAACTGAAGCGCAAAGACAACCAAACAAAGAAGCAAAGATAGAGACAGAATTGGGTTGTTCTAAGCCTCATGCGATTAGAGACAAACATTGATAACCCAAACCTGGATTCATGTCACAGTGCTAAAGCCAAGCAGAAGAGCTTTAAAAAAGTATGCAGAGAATTCCCATCCGTCACCTTGCAAATCTCCAGTCAAGTAGAGAGATCTAGCTCTGGCTGTTATCACTAACATGTCTCTCTCCACCTAAAGTGACCTTGAACATTCATGCCTGCTAAGCAGTAACAGTGTGAAATACAATCAGACATACATTTAGCTGTATTTTCTCTTGGACACAGCTAACCTACTGTACCGAAGACAGAGGAAACAAAGGAAAAGACTGGATACACTGAAGATTTAATCCACTGCACATAACAACAAAACGGCAAAATGCAGTGCTGTATTCCAGCAGTCATGTAAACATTCAATATAAAAATAATTGTTAATCTTTGAGATACTTTCCCTTAAGGAAAAAATGAAAACACTTACCTCACAAACAATAATAAAAAAAAGCTAGGAAAAGCCTATTCCATGCTAAGAAAAGTGATAATAAAGGAAAAAATGAAGTGCAGTCCTCTGTGAACTGAAACAAAGGGATTTGACAACTGAGGCAGGCGCTAAGATATCCCCTCAGCAGAAAGGCATATGCCATCTGCTGGTGAGACAGTTTAATGGCTCAGCTTTTTACACTTAAATTCAGGAGCACAGACTCAAAATCCATCACTTAGTTCTTAAATGCCCCGCACTGAAAGCAGACTGAATTGAATGTCTTATCTACTAGCTGTAAGCAGTCGGCTTGTTCCATTCTGCTAATGAATCACTAGACTTACAACAACCACCTACAGCCAGGCAAATAAACTACTGTAATTTATACAGGATTTTAAGTGTCCCTGTACCATACTGGATAACTTGAGATATTTTTAACAACAACAAAAAAACCCCCAGTAGGCATGTCATCAAATGCTAATATTACCGTAACATTAAAATCTTGAGAAGGTTTCTAAAATAAACTGCAAAAATCACAACCATGTTTATCCAGTAAAGTCAAATCAAGAAATATTTTCATTTAGATTAATTCAGTAAGTGCTAATTTAAGTTTTTGAAAGGAAATCAGTAACACCATGGTAGATTTGCTAGTAAATAACAGCGGTAGTCATTGATCTCACTTAGGCAGACCACAGCCGGGCTGGTGCTGACGATGGAGCTGATTCACAGCTACGACCCAGACTCAGTCTCCTGGGTAGAAGCACATAAATGTCATCCTGTAACCCCCAACTTACTCATTCAAGTACTTAAGTATTCTCTGTAGGAATGTAATTAATTTTTAAATTGGTCTTCCTTGTGAAATGGGAACTGTATTAATAGCTTCTCCTTAAAAGCAACCAAAGCACCCCCTGCTCACGCCCATACCTGTTTAATGCTATGTGCGATGAACCACACCATGAAGATTCTTGAGCTCACTTGGACCCCAGTCACAAGCACAGATGTGCGAACTATTCCTTAAAAAGAGAAACATGTTATCTCTGTTCCACAATTCATGTTTTAATTAGTTACAGGAGAAACTAAAACAAGGAACTCACCAACTGCACAGTGGACTACCTGTAAATAAAAATAAGTTAGAGGTTACTGATGTACATTATGTTACTATCTACACTGCAAACATGGCATTTTGACTGTAATATAAACCTATGCTTAATTCTGAAGGAGATCTGGTTTTCTGTCTCCAATTAACAGCCTTTAAAAGAAACATATATCAGAGCCCTGGCAACCAGTGCTGCAATGGGCTCAGTATCTCATCTCAGTATCTCATCATTAGGAAATTAAAAAATATTTATTTTCCAAATTAATTGTATATATTACATATTTAGATACTTACAAAGCACTTATTTTTTTAACTAGCAAGCTTCTGTTCCATTATCTTACTCAAAGAAGAGTTTTACAGGACAGTGTGCAAGGAGTTATATAAGGAATGCTAAATGTATAGCAATTTTAAAATGTTCTGTATTCATTACGAATTAACAACAACATTATAATTTTGCCAATGACAGCTGTAAAGCTTCAGATATATTGTATTTTCTGGTCAGTAGTGTTCAGCAAATAGAGTGCTTTTCATGATTTTGACAGATTTGACAAGAATTACTTATTGTAAAAGTTTAATAGCATAAAAGACTACATACAGCTTGATTTTAACAGTTATTTGAACTACAGATGTTGTAGGTAGATTGAGAAAAAGAAGTTAAAATGTAAATAGGCACGCTTTGTTGTGCCTGAGAAAGAACTGTGAGTGCTCAATACACCCAACAGTTTCATTCCATAGATGTACCATAAACACATTGCTAGTGCATAGTTGGCAAAAGTCGTATTATCTAAAGAATACTTTGCACAACTTGCAGAGACCCTGTTGCAACAGATGATATGGGGCATATGAATCCAGCCTGCAAGTAAGCAGAAGTAGGAAAGGCACAGAAGGATAATGAGTCCAGTATATGAGATAAGAGGGCAGCCATCATCTCTGGAGATCTCTCCTATGCTAGAGGGTTGACCTGCTGGTTGGACTGCCTTCAGAGATTTTGCCTTTTGAGTTAAAGACTCGTTTGTTTCAACTAATCACCTTGCCCCTCAAAAAACCTTCATTAAATAATATAGTTAAAAAGATTTTAGGTACCAGTATAACATTTTTGTATTAAATTTGGGTTAATAATGTGTTTTGCCTATGATACGCAGCATACAGTAAAGCAAACTAATGTTTAAAATTTACCTCAAGCAAAGCAAATGTCTGGAAAAATTTAAGTGTCTTTTGAACGCTTCTGAATAAGCCTCTATGTGTTCCTTTCTGTATAAAAAACCGCACCATGGCAATACCTAACACCAGCCACCTACAAAAGACAGAGAATGGATACATTGCAAATTAGAATTCTAAAAATATCCATCCACCGTAAATAATTTAGTAGAATGTTTTCTTCACAGAATCTTTGCTTCTTTGCCTGTCGGTGTTCTTAGGAGATTATTAAAAATACCTTTAGACACAAATATTATATAATGTTATGCAAACATTATACTCTTTTATCTCTTTACTTGGAAAAGGATAGAGAATGACTTGTTTACCTTCAGAGGACTGACTTGAATTGAGGAGACCCCCCCCAAAACCATGGGTCTATCAGACTTTTCACTAGCAGTGATTGAATATTTTTACTGTCAAATCCTTATGCATGTTTACTGTGAATTACTGTTACTTGAAAAGGCATGAACTCAGCACTGAAGACACTCTTTTAGGTTGCTGGTTTGTATAAGTAATGGACTGGAACCTATGCACATCAAGTTACATTTTTCATGGCCCCTCAACTAGTAATTTTCAGAACTGACTAGAGATCTGAACGCTTCTATCTGTGACTGCCCAACTGAAGCTACCATTATGATTCAGTTTTCAAAAGTGTTGAGAGTCATCTTTGAAAATCAGACTCCAAATGTTGAAAGATGGGTGCTCTATGCCCCTGGTTTCCAGAGGCAAGCATATTTAACTAGCACATTTGATGGTGTTGGGTAATTTTTTAGAATTTATTTTAAGGAAACTGAACAATTATACCAACTGATAACTCTTCCAATGTAAAGGAAAGAAAGTAATAGTATCTTTTAATAAAACCTAAGTTGACATCTCAAATAGAACTTGACACTGAACAAAAATAAGCCTCTGAACTGTGGTGGGTTGATTCCAGCCCAGACCCAGTACAACAACTCAAGGTATGCACAATTAATTCCACATAATTAATCTATGTTTATATAACTAAGATTTTCAAAACGGTGTACTAGATGTTCCATCCTTAATGCAGAGCTATACCACATTCTTACAAACATCATGCTAGCAAGATGCCTTGAAACTTCAGGTTTTAATCCACGAAGACTAAGCAAGTACAAAAATTCTTTAATATAGACTTGTAGCCATAACCAGAGCTATGGATGGCTATTTTGAGACTTGAAAATAGAAATACAAACCCAACAATAACTCTAACTTAAGTTCTTGTTTGATGATATTGGGAACAATCACAGTCCCTTCGATCTACATAAAACCCCAGCAAGCATGCTCTACAGCAACAGGAGCTCTGGCTAAGGGTCCAAGTGACAAAGCAGAGGGCTCTGAGAAATACTCAGAGGCAGATTCAGAGAGCACTTAAACATTTAGGGAAATATTTATGTAAGCATTTGGATAAATACTTAACACATCTCCGCTTCCTGTACTCTTCCCTAAACACAAGGTATTGGCTAGCACTGGAAACAGGGTACCACAAAATACTGATCTTTGGTCAGACCCCTTGTGCTGTAGCAGCACGAGAGCTGCATGGGTCGTGACAGTTCTTGGTTCCCCTCGGGTGGCACGTACTTCAGTAGCAGCCCCTGAACAACTCTCACACACGGTGCCTGCTGCTATGCAGCCACTTGGTGTGGCCTGTTCCAGCATTTCAAACTCACATAGTCAGTCAGGTTTCAGCACATGGTAGGAATGATTCCCCTCCTTGATCCCTCCTACTTTTAAGCCCATGAAACTGATTTGCCAAAGCTTCAAAATTTGCCCCCAGAAGCGTTACTTAGATTTTATAAAGGATTTTAAATATTAGTGTTTTAATGTGAGGTTGTCTCCCACCGCTGTGGAAACAAGGAATTACTGGACTACCACTGGCAGTCCTTCACAGTCTAGCTGCCCTGTTTTATAGCAAAGTGTTTGACAAGAGGAAGGTGACAGTGCGTTTACATCCAGCTGGCAGCACAAATGGTGCAACAGACAGCAACAGCAACAGCTCTGTCCTAGCCCCAGACTGAGAAGTCATAATACATCTAATCTAACATGGCATTTTTTGCACCTCATTCTGTAACAAAAGGGTTGAACGGAGAAGTATTTTTGAACTATGCTCAGAAGCAAAAACTGCAAATACATTTTTCTTGAATAAATTTTTATTGGGACATGAATTTCTCTAGATTGATTTATTTAGTTGTCAGTGGCTTTGACTTTGGATCTCAGGAAAGCCCTTGTAACTGAATAATGCAAATCACCAGGAAATGGAAAACACTTTCTGTAATAAAGGTAGCATTTCCAGTTGGGACTTCTACTAAGATCAGGTACTGCTCTGTCATTTTAGTCCCTTAAACCTTTGTCAGAAAGAAAGATAAGCCACAATTTTTTTATTAGAATGGCTGTTAACATGCAATTACATTTGTTAAAACTCTAGAAACACTTTGCTATATTGCACTGTCCGGACAAATGGACAAATATACTGTTCTTGTTACTTATTTATCCTGTGCAGTGCCCCTGTTAAGTATTTCTCTGTTTCAAATGTTTATTTTTCTCTTAAATTGTATCCGTAGAAGATTATAAGAATTTGTTCCTATGTCTTATTTCTGTTTCCACATAAAATATGCAATTTTGTACATCTTAATCCCTTTTAATATTAATGGAAGATAGGAGAGAAGGAAAGTGAAGATACCGAATCAGCACCTAAGGTCAAAACTACTATGGTTCAATAATCTTCTGCAGACATACAGAAGTCAGTGGCAAGAGTCAGTGTTCATTAGTAAATTCACATATGGAGCGCAGGGCTGGGAATTCAATGACGTAACATTAACCTGCCAGCTAGAAAAAGCCTACATTGAGTAAAAGCACTTTTCAAAAGGTGCTGCTGCAATATATGAACAAACTTGAATACATGTTCAAGACTCAGAGGTGCTAGTGAGAAA
Source organism: Brachypteracias leptosomus (assembly GCA_013401335.1). NCBI lineage: Eukaryota > Metazoa > Chordata > Aves > Coraciiformes > Brachypteraciidae > Brachypteracias > Brachypteracias leptosomus. Next base: position 94,253 of record VYZX01026970.1, read on the forward strand.
AAAAGCCATTATGGTCCTATTCCTGGCTTTCTGCATCAGTGCTTGAACTCCTGCTTCAATCATAGCTTATCACTTTTGCTCTAGAGGATTCAAAGGGCAGAGAGTGCACCCACTGGTAACCAAGGTAAAATTTTTCTCATGGTGAATGTCAGCCTAGAACTTATAAAGTTGTTCATTCTCAGTTTTCTTTTAAGCTTGTGGAAATTAATAGGGTTGGGGTTTTTTTTTCCCAAAAGAGTTAGTGAACATGATAAATTTTCAAGAAGTGAAAATAGGTGCTTCAGGCACTAACAACATAAATCAGCTTGCTCTTATTATCTGTCATTCAAAAGGAATAGCCACGTTCCTCAAGGCGGAGCACGACTCTGGGGAGCCTGCCGGGCTATGGCAGCGCTGTCCGACTCCACCCACGCCCTCTCATCACTGCCGCTGGCGACGGGGACCGCGCTCGGCTCCGAGCACTGCCACCTCGCTTGGAGCCACGGCGAGCTCCGCTCGCTTAGACCCAGGGCTCAGGGACTTCAGCGAGCTGGCCCACACGGTAACCGGGGCGTGAGCTCCCGGAGCCAGCCGCGGGCGGGAACCACCGCCCGGGACACCCCGCCTTGAGCCCTCGGCACCCCCGCGGCGCCGGGGACCCTTGGCGGCGCCCAGGGGCGATTTCAGCTCCCCGCGGCCGCCCGGCCGCCCGTCCCGGCGTGGGGGCTGCGGTGCCGAGGGACATGGCCTGCGCGACTCCCGCGGCCAGCATTCCTGTCCCGGCTATACTTAACCTCTGCGGCGGGTTCGGGGTGACGCGCCGGCGGCTGGCAGCGCTGCACCGTATTAGGCAATGCCCGGCAGGCGAGGGCTAGCCCCGCTCCCGGCGGCTCCCCTGCGCCCCTGGCTCCCGCACCCGGCTGCCATCGCGGCCCCGCCAGCCTGCCAGGNCCCTCACGGGAGTCCCCGGGCGGGCAGGGACCCAGGCCTTACACGCGGCCCCAGACGTCGCGCCGCTGCCCCCCCCTGCGGGAGAAGGGTCCCTGTGGGTGGTACCGAGTCTCCAGCCTGGCTGGGACCGGCAGGCACCTCTAACAGAAGGGGTGAGGAATGCCGCAGTTCTGGAAAACGCAGTAATGTGTGGCTCAGGTTGAACATCTGGGAGTCCAGGCAGAGACCGGACGGTGGAAATATGCCCAGGCCCCACCTCAGAGGCCCAACAGGCACTGCCATGGTGACCTCCGGGAGAGGACACCTTCCAGTCTGGTAGGTCTCAATAAGTACCACCCTCTGCACAAGGAAGATTAGGGCCCACCCCTGAGAAGGGGACCAATTTCTTCCTCGGGCCTGAAGAGAATCCAGCTGGCAGACTGAAGGATGACATTTGAATATGTGTGTTATAAGTCTGGTCCCTGCGCACATGCAGGGGAGCAAAGGCAGCGCAGGGAGCGTTGCTGGGACCAGCTCTGGAAGGGGGGACAGCCTCAGCTTGAGCTATATGATTTTCGGTAACATACTGGTGTGATACGGCCCTTCAAAGGTGCAGGCTACATCCACCATCCTGACACCTGTCTCAGGGAGATGCTGTTCACTACTTCGGGCAGCCTATGCGTAGCCTCAGGTCCTCATTTCCACAGCAAAACATGATGACCATGGCCATGCAGCCCAAACACCTTGAACACAGGCATATACAGACACAAGAACTGCAAAAGTGGATCAGGATATATATTTGGAACGCTACTTTTTCAGTCCTAAAAGATTTCAAGAGTCCAAGTCTACCTCCTTTAGGATGGGACAGGTCATCTCAATATTGAAAACATGTAGATGGTCTCAGTTTGGCGGCCTTCAGGTAAAAAAAAGTAGATGTGCAATTGAAAAACTTGGTCTCCCTCCCTCTCCTCACCAAAATACCCAAGCAGATGTTCAGCTTTCTGCCTCAAAATACAGACCCACTAGGAACAGCAAATGTATGACAAATGCATACAAAATGAGTGACAAAACAGCACCATGTGTATGCTAGTAAGATTAGAGTAAGTACTGATATTAGATACACACGGATGCTTTATGTGTTCAACTATTCATAAATACAACCCAATTTGGGAATCCTATAGTTAAAAAATCTAGACAAAAAGGCTTTACACACAGGATTAAACGACCTAATTCAGAAGTTTTTGCCAATCTTGGGCTTCAGAGGAAAGTGCAAGAAACTGTAATTGCATGTACCAGGAATTTCAATAAATTAGTTGAAACATAATTTCCTTTTCATAAGTTTTCTATTGTTATTCTTCTAATAATGATTTCTGTCAATTTACCACGCATGTATTTGTGGTTTACTAGTTCGTATTTTCTGAGTCACTATAAGATCCTTTATTTAAATTTGGTCAAATGTCAGCTATTTTAAAAGCATTAAGTACAGTATCTGTGCTTAATTAGAAATATTGTACTTTTATAGTGGTGAAATGATTTCATCTTATATTTCAACTTTGACTAGCACCTTTTGACAAAAAAATATCATAATGATTTGTAAGAGATTTTGTCTACATACAAAACAGGCTTATGCATTAATTGCATTATCTAAATCAGCTTTTTTTTAACCAATTAAGACTGTTTTATCAATTTAGCTCAACTTTGCTGTTACTCAAGTACAGTCTGAAATCAATCTTCCTAACAAATTTTAAAGTAGTCAGATTTTTTTAAAGTAGTCTTTTGTATAATAGGTGAGTGTATCACTACATTTCATATTCCTGCTCAACTGTCACAGGCAGTTCTTCTTTATTCCTTCTAGTTCCAAGCCATCAACACTGCTATACTGTTATTACAAAAATGAGTGGTTTTTCCTGGCCTTCTTCATAACTGATATTATCAATGCATATTTGCCTTCAAGGTTTCTATTGCGCAAGTAGATATTCAATACCTTACAAAGCCGAATGGGGTTTATTTCCAATGTATTTCCAGAAATACAAGGTGAAACTTTTATGAGAATTATTTTCTCATGCAGTGTGCTATAATGATCTTTTTTGTTAAAAATTTACCTATCCAATATGGGAACATTTCTATGAAATGAAAAGTTTTAGTGCTCTGAAGAGAATATAATGACTTATCAGCTCCACTATCACAGGGGAAGGTCATCTACTATGAAACGCTGCAAGAATTACTTAGTATGAGCCCTGCAGAATTGTGAGATTACCTTTATGCTTCAGAATAGTTAAATGCCAGATGATAACTTAAAATCCTGAGAAAAGAGGTTTGTTAAAAAAAAATAACAACTTAAATTCTGCTGATCCTTTTGCCCTGTCTTCACTTGATATTTCCAACATGCTTTACAAGAACAAAGTGTTTAGACAACAGATTTATATATAGTTCTTGCACACTATTTTAGGTTTATGATACGTAGTAATCAGTGAGGTATTCAAAGATAAATGCAAGTAAACGGAATTTAGCTGTGTCTAAATTGAACAACACAGTTTACACACTTTTTAGGCATTCAGACAGGTGTGTATATCTACTATTTTATGTACTACTCTAGGAATAGGACAGAAGATGCTTTCAAAAGATGAAATGTAGGAAGGATTGCATAAATCTTGTGGGAAGAACTAGAAGATGTCTTTATATTTGGCACATCTGAAACAGTTTAAGTTTTGCACTGCTACTGCAAGATAAATCATTCATATTAAGCCTCTGACTGTAGAATTCTGTAGTCAGCAAAGGAAAACAGGTGCCATGAACACAGGCTGATGTGGAAGTTTACATTTCTGTTATAAAAATACAAAAGCTCTGGTGTGAACATTTAGAAGTCTTTGTATGATTCTATATATCTGAAAAGCACTGGTATATTTATTTTATGTTCTGAAAAGCATGATTTTAAGATGCCTTTGTGTAGTGTTCTATTTAATCCTCTTCAGAAGCAAAACTGTAGCCCAAACTGCAATGTTGGAGGACATGCACATGTTAAAAGGAGATGACTATCCTGCTCATCTGAGCTTGCTTTATGCAAACTCAGTGTACTTTTAGCTATCATAGACTAGTTGGATTCAGTACAATAATTATTTTCTTTCTGGGGTATTTTGGACTGTAGCACTGTTTAACTATCCTGACGTTTTGTTGCATTGCTAGGCTTGGATAGATTTCTGGATAGAGCAGACCCACAGACTGCAATCTGTGCAGTCAGCACCTTTGCATACTACATGGTCTGGCTATATCAAGAAGCTAACTCCACTCTAATGTTCTAATTATATAGATATAAAATGCTCAAAAGTTAAAATTAATCATTAACTTCAATGGTACTGTTCACGTGAGTAAAACAAAGTACATGTTGAAAACTAACTGCTAGCAAGTATGATATTTTTTAATTCCCTTTCCTATAATATGGAATAAATGTAATATTTTTGTTAAATAAAGCAGCTTTACTACCTTGCCAACAGATATCATGCAGATTTTTCACAGATTTTCACAAAACACACTTCAATGATATTAAAAATACCTTCTGATTTTCACTACATTTCAATGGTAGCTTGCTTGTGTGAGCACTATGTTCTCTATGGAGGAGACTGCTTCCATTATTATTTTCAGAGCACACACAATCTTTGCATGTTATTTAGTTTCATTTCAAGGACTGAAGTTGAAAAGGGCTCTTTATCAAGGGACTACTGTTCCAGTCTAACTCCCATTATGGTCAGTGGAAGTATTTCTATTTTCCTTCTTGGAAGAGTGGTGGAGAACAAAAAGATTAATTTTAACCTCGTCATTGGTTGAAAACTGGTCTGAGTTATCAGCAAGAAAAAGTGACCATATTGGGTGTAGTCAGTTTGGCCACACTGAGGACAGGTGTTCGTGCCAAAAAAAGCACTAGGACAAGTGGTTCCCCATGGCAGTGTCAGAAAGCTGGCACAGAGTGATGCTCTTGCCAGCATCCCCAGGGAAGCCAGGCACCCAGAGGTCGCAGCAGCCAATAGATTATCTACTTCTTGCAGGTATATCACAATACATCACTATAAGCTTACTAAAGCAAATAGTATAAACACCTTTCTGTGGTTGATTTTGGTGAATTTGTTATCCAAAATCATTTAGCAAAACTGCAGTGTAAAAATATGAAATATTACTTCATGTGAGTTGGTTTCCAAGTACTGCTTTGAATGCAGAAAGACTGAAGATGATAGAAACCCATTTTTCTGGCATCTATACGTGAAAATATTAACTAGAAAGTTACACATTACAATTTTTAATGTGGTCAGGGCAAAATCAATTGTTTTATGAAGTTTATTTGAATAACTGCCTTGTTCTAATGTTACATGGATTTGTGGGAACTTCAGCTATATGCTTCATATAATCCTACTTGCATACTTCATGAATATTAAGCCCAGAAAAGACAATTAAATAATTTTAGCCTGACTCTTTGTATAATAGAGGACACCAGACTTAGGTTTAAGATATTCTCTCTATTTAAGGAAATAGATGGCATAAGAAAGCTTGGACACTTGCAAAATATTTGAACATGTACAATATGGTTATAGGTGGTAAGCAAATTACTGTAGTCCAGTACTTAAGAGCATTTACATGTGGCCTGTGCCTGGGATAAATTTTGTCTTAGTCATATCATTGCATTGTTATGCCGTCCAAAACATTTTGTACTTGCCCTGTCAAAGACAAAAGCTGTGATTAAATGGACTGCTGGCACTTTCTTTGTTCTGAACCTTCCTCTTTCCTTTGGTTTTCTTTTCTGTTCAGCTTCCAGTTCTGAAAGCAACGTAGACAGTAGACTATTACAAAAATGCAGTTAAAACAGAGGTCAGCATGGCTGATCCCTGAGGAAACTGTTGGTCTTCCTATCTGTCTTCCTGCTAAAAGGGTACTGACCTGACTTTTTCTGGAGTTGCCTTATCTTTACAGTGCAGCAGCTAGCAAACTAGTAAGTTTGAAAATCAATGGGGATGCAAAGTATAATACTCCTCCAGTAAACTGGAACTGCAGTGGACTTCTCCTCTACGTCCATAATATTTTTGTCTTCCTCTAAGAAATACACCTGTCTAGTGCAGATGTGTGTCAGTTGAGTGACTGTAAAAGAATATTAGAACTTCTCTAGCATGTTGTCATTTAATAAGTTGCTGTCCCTAAGTACCCTTTCCTAATGGATGACTATACGGAAATGAATCATCAGAATTCAGAACTAACCTTGGTATGGATAAACTCTTGTCATAATTTATAAAATAAGTAACAAATTATATAAATAAAACCCCCCAAGTTCAGCAGTTATTTAAGCAAATTTAGATGTCACATCTTTAAAATCCAGGAAGCGAGTTGCACTGACAGTTAACTGAACACATGCCTTTATCTCTCAGCAGAGTTTGAACAACAGCACTATATCAAAAATGAAGTGCGCAAAGAAAGAAGTGTCTGTACCAATCATCTGCGACTGTTTACTTTGGACAAAAGTAGAACATAATTTTAAAAAACACCCCACTTAAAACTTGTCTAGAGACAAGTTCTCAGACAGAGAACTGTTGGGTAATGAGCTTCTCTGTGAAATCAAGAGAAGACTGTTGCAGAGGTCATCTTCAGAATGAGGTCTGAAATAGAACAGATGAATAATCCCCTGGACATTCCTGTTTTTCTTGACCCAGTCAGCGAAATACTGTCCCCAGCTGTGCCTTTTCACCTCTTTACTTGCCTGAGAGCTAATTGCAAGGTGAGTCAGATGAGTGACATGATCCAACAGAGAACTTTCTGCAGTGATGTATAGTTTTTTGCTGGATCAGCTGATTGTGCAGCCACAAATGAATGGGATCAGATTCCACATCTAAAACGAGAAATGTGGTGGCAGCACATAGTTGTGGGCACAGAGAGTGCAGTGTTGCTACGTTCTCTATCAAATGTAGTTACCCTGAAATTAGATGCAGTTTGAGACTGTACCTTTGAACTATATTCCTTACTTTTAGATAGCTAACTTGGGCAGCACAAGTCCCATTTCAAATGCAGGAGGAAATAATAGAACATTTAGAATTATATCCAACAAAGGAAGCTTAACACATCTTTTTTTTAACAGCATGCTCATTATACTCATACATAAGGTGGAAAAGCTGGTTTTTGTAGCCATCTGTGTCTGAGAGGGCAAACCCCACACTTCATGGAAGAGAGCTCTATCTACCACCCACTGCTGTGTCATGGAAGAATGCTAGAGCCCTGGGACAGGGAAAAGAGGGAGATATAATATAATAAAGAGTGTTCACAGGACTCATACTTCATACTGTGTTGAACACACAAAAAATTGTTACAGGAACAACACATGAGCTGTGACTGCAGAGCCTTAAGATGCTCCATGAGTATAGACTGTCTTTTTCAAAATGTTGAGTAGGGTGTTCCCTGGGAAGTAAAGTCAGGTTGAAGACAATCTAAAACCCCAGTTCCCCACATTTCTGGTGTTTGCTCTTATTGCAGGACTGTTGCATAACAGCTGTTTTGAAAGGAAACTTAAAATTCATTTTGAAACCCATCAGAGGGAACAGATGAAAAAGGAGAGGATAAAACAGGCTCTGAGAACATCTACCATATGTCTTTTGTGAACATAATGGGAGATGATGAATGGTGAGGAGGTAAAGCATCTTCTGGGAATATCTATCAGACGCTGCTGAATTGAGGCAGAATCCAAAGAAAACACGCTATTCCTTAAAAGTAGTCAGTCCGAAGGTGTAGATCAATGCTGACCTGCATTAGCTGCTGAACACAGTTGTTGTGGATAGGGAAAAAAGCAGAACTCTAGATCCTTGAAAAGATTTTAGTAAAATAAGGAAGTGCCTAGTGACTGTAAATCCCTGTGGGAGAAGGCTTGGTCTGCATTTTCTTTTGATGTGTCAGAAGTCTGCCTAATGCATGCAATCACATTCATTATTGAGCATGGTTAGTGCTGCTGATTGCATCTAGGGTTTTGGCACTGCAACCTGTTGTAGTATCTTTTTCATTTCTTGTTTGCACTCAGGTGCCTGTACTGCTCTTTTAGATGTCTGTGACTCTTCCCTCACCTGTGTGCACGTGCCTGTTTTTGCTTTATTTGTGATCCAACTAGTTCAGAGTAATTAAAAAGAAATCCTTAAGGATAATGACTTGAGTTTTATGTGACACAAGGAATAGGCAGAACGTGTCATATCCCATAAGTCAAATTGTTATCCCTTTGAAGCCACCAACATAGTTGGATAAAGTGAAGCTGCAGGGTATAACTGGGCACCCAAAGGCCACGGGTTATTTGAGGCCTGTGAACAACTGATAGCTCCCGATCTCAACAGGACCTAACCGTGGAGAAGTGGTCAGGCTCCCATGCCATGCTGTGAAAGATGCTGTCATAACCACCATCCTGCACCTTTGCTGTCAGGCCACCTACTGCATAAGCATGACGGCATTAACAATTAAAAGAGCCCAATGTATTGGGAAACTGAAAATTTTCTATAGGGAGCCAACGTGTCTGGGCACAAAACTGACTCCCCTCCTAACTAGGGAAGCACGAAAGGGCTCAGCAGAGCTAAGTCAAATAAACTCCTGCTCTGAGCCGCCCTACAGGCCCTAAACTGCCCGGCCCGGGGCGTGCAGGGCAGGCTGGGGCCGGCCCGGAGGGCAGCGGGGGCGGCGCCTTCGGGAGCCGGGCGGCAGGCGAGGCTGGGCCGGGCCCGCACGCCCACCTGGCGAGGGCCAGGCACGGCTTGGGCCACACGTGCCTGCAGAAAGTGT
>VYZX01026971.1:8744-31083 GCA_013401335.1 Brachypteracias leptosomus
CAAATGGGTCTCTTTTATGTAGGATTCTAGTTTGCAGTGATTGATGGATTCATTAAAACGTCATCACTGAAACGGACAAGAATTTTCTGTTTAAAAATAAATAAATGACGACAGAAAGAGCAAAAAGAGCCTTCTGCTTTCTTGCTGGCTCTCACTGCAGCTTAATATGGTTCAGGAGACTGCTTGGTGGGAGAGAGGAGACAGGATAAGAAAGGATTAGTGAGGGATATCATCATTTCAGTTAGAGCTTTGCCTACCTGGTGGCTCCTAAAATTCCACCTCCCGCTATCTTTCTCTTTGTTTTTCTGTATGTCACATAAGCATCATATTTATATGTGATCTCCCATTTGGTCTGGAAAAGGCACTTGGCCAGATTCTCAGGTAGTTCTAACTGAGCTTTATTGTACAGATGTAAGCAGAGTTGCAGTTGAAGATCCAGCCCACTGGACTACTGCTTATACAGCTGTGCTGTCTTTTTAAAGCCAAATTAGTCGGTATAGAAAGATTTTCTCCACAGAATTTGGCTGTCATCCTCGTGACAGTATGTTATATTTTCAAGTAGATCCCATGGGCCAAATTAATTGTCGTATTCTACTAATGTCAGGGATGTTACCCCAAGTGTGAATTTGGCCCCATTGTTCTAAGGCTAATAGAGATCTTTTTTTTTAAATGAAAGTGGATCATAAAATATTCTCAGATTTTCATCTGGTTTTGCTTATGGTAATTATCCTTTCCTGGAGCTGAGTAGTAAAGAAAATATTCATATTCTCCAGTGTCTGGTCTAAATTGCAGTGCTTGTTTGCTGCGGCCCAAGACACAAGCTATGGGCAGAAACTGATGCATATGCCCATGGGTGTCCAGACAGAGTTGGCCTCTTTCTCCACAGAAGAAGCAGCACAGCAAAGGCTTTTAAAGTTCTCTAGTACCAGTGCTATATCCATGCAACACATTGATTTTCACTGGCTTTTTGTGCTTTAGAAGGAAACTCTACTGGCAACAAACGCACCAAGATAACATTGAATTCCACCCTTTGTTATTAATGGAGACAGAAGACATGTTCTTTTTCACAGGTTTCCATTTTTTTTGAAATCATAACTGTAAGGCTTGCAGAATTAATACTGCAAGAGAGAGCCGGCATGTTTTTGCAGACAGCTTCCACCCAGTTAGGTCAGAGAAGATGTGGGATGTGATTACAGTAAAATTAGCTGAACCAGGCAGTTATTACAGGTGGTTCCTACTCCTGATCTGAATGACACACATGAGGGAAGGTACAGTTGGGACTCCTCTGCTGTCACTTTGGAGAAGCAGGCTGGCTACCTTTGCCTAGCCACTGGTGGATTGCACTTGCTATATATCACAGCTAGTGCTCCCCAATTTGTGTGGGGTGAAGTCTCTGCAGAAATGTCAAGAACCAGAGGGGTCTGTTTGAACTATTCTGTCACTGTTCAGTGCAGTCTTTCCATTACAGATTTGAGGAACATCAGTGAAAAAGCTTAAGTGTATAGAAGACATCCTGAAATACCATATAAGGAACAGAAGGAACTTTACAGATCGTAAATTTATTTATAACAAACCTTAAGGTGCAAAGTCTACAGCTGGAGCTCTCCATCCCTCTCTAAACCACTTCACATACTCCTGTTGAGCAAACCTTTTGGTCAATTTTAGATTGTCATGGAATAGCCACCAAACAGGAGTACTCTTGATTTACAAAAAGGTATCAAGTAGTTTAAGACTTTGACTTCCTGAATAAATGTTTAAAGAAATAGGTGTGAAAATCAAGGATGTGGAGCTGGTACTGCCACTCAAGCTTAGGAATCTGTCTCTGCAGGTGCCTTTGAGGCTTGATCTGGGGAAACCAACTTTCAGAGTCCACAAGAACTGAAGGAAACCATGGTGCAGAATGAGTTATTTCTATCTGAGCTCAGTGGCCACTACCCTAACGCACTCCAGCAGGGTATCTGGCCCTCTGGATGTTTAATGAAGAATAAAGACCAGTTCTATCTCTGTGGTGTTGAGACTGGGAGTTATTCTTGAAAGAGAAATGCTGATATTGGATCAGCCCTAAAAGTAGTGGTGAAAGCTATTCTGTTATTGTGCAATCCTCTCTTCTTTCTGTTGTGAGTAGGGGTGGAAGAAAACGCACAGAGATTGACCCTGTGCCTGTATAAGCAGTGTATCTGTGAAAACCATACTTCTTGATGGAAGGAAAATAATGTCCCAAGCAAACAGATATGAAGAAAAGAGGGATCTCTAGCTATGCTTTCCGTTGTTTTTTGTTTGGTTTTGTTTTTCCACAAGAATGAGGGCAAGCAGCTGGATCTACTGTATCTTTTCTGGAAATCTATGGGGAGTCTCTTAAAGACAGATCATTAACCAAAGAGGTCTCTCTTGATGGATTTCTCCTAATTTGATATCAATGTTTAAGTACCTTTTTTCCTCCAGAGTTAAGGATCTGATTTCAAGATGGTTTTAGTGTCAAAGACAGGCAGAATTTTCAGCAAAATAAATTTCTCTCCAGTGTATATAGGAGAAATGTCAAGTGAGCAGAGCTGTGTGTGCTTCAGGGCTGCTGTTCCTCTGATCTGTGTCTACTGACCACTGCTCCTTGGTGTCTAGGAACTCCCTTTCTTTGTCATCTGTTTTTGTCAGGCCTTCAGTGCTACTCTACTGTCCCATTAAAATGGCTCCAGTGTATGCACAGCCTTAAAATACAGAAGTGTGAAGGAGGAAACAATTAATTTACTGTAGCAGGGAAAAACTAAAGACCATCTCTCCCCGAGCCTTTAAAATTAGGTAGAGACAAAAAATAGAAAACCATGTCTGCTGTCAAAGACTGTCTCCTAGTGATGTCTCCATGCAGTGATGTTCTCCTGAAGGATGGACAGTTGTCTCCAGTTTTAACAGGTGTGAGCATGCCCTGTTACCCTTGCAAATGGTTGAAGCTGGAGGAAAGCTTTCCTAGTGAAACTCAAAGCCAAGTAAAACTGTCTACTTTAGGAGGTCTAATAAAAATCCTGCTATTGAGGCCAGTTGTGCCACTGTTTACAAACTGGGGTGCAGTTTAGTATGAACTCAGGAAATTCACTGTAACAGGGAAAACAGGCAGTGCTTGGTAATGTCACATCATCCTGCTGCTGGGGCCAGCACACCTCAGGGATTTGGCATTGGAGATTTTAGGTGGATGTAAGCTACAGAAATTGAACGTAGCTCTGAGGGAGCTGAATACATCAGAATCAAAACCAAGGCAGGTTACTAATCCACAGAAACAAATACGATTTATTTCCATACTGATCTGGTTGAAACCAAGTGTTAAAATGTTGTTTCCAAGCCTCAAGGCTGAGACTCTTTTTCTCATTGGTAAATCAGATATACAAAATAGTCAACATCTAGTTATAGAGATGGTGACATAAATGACACCAGTCAGTAGAGTTTTGATAATGAAAATTACAGTGCAGAATAGTTTTTAAATCATCCCAAGATGCAGCACATATTAAATGAGTAAACTGATGTAACAAAATGTTATCAGGAGGGGTATTTTTGTCATGGTTCTGCAATGATTTGTTCTTGCCTCTAGGCTATTCATTATTGTTATCAAGGATTTGAAAGAAAAAATAAATAAATTAGCTGCTGGAAAAGTTACAGATACGCCATAGTAGTAAATAAACAAGGCAGGTCAAGTCTGCGAGGCAAACTGCAGCACTTGGTAAACCAGACTCCTCTGCACATGTGTTTTAAACCAGCAAAATGCAGGGTCGTACATTTGAGAACAAAGACTGTAGATGACAGTTTACATCCTGGAAGCAGTGACTGTGAAAGCCTTGGCCCAGATACAGGCTGTGGACTTTGTCAGTACCTACACATGGACAGATTAAATCCAATCCCAGCCATTTGAAAATGTGTTTGTGTTAAACCTATATAATTGGTAGTTCTCATTAGCCAGATCATTCTGTTCTCAGCCACTGTGCAGACTTCAGTGAAAGTTTGCCTGCTTGGGACAAGTTTTCCCCATTTTCCCACTAGCTGGCAAAAGGCAGAAAGTACCCCATGTTGAACCTGAAACTTAGTTGGTTCTTCTCCCTCTGAAACGCCTCGTGATCTGCAGCCAACATCCTGCCCTTGTGAACACTGCCAGTTATCACACCAATTACCTGACGAGGGGTCTAGTTTTAGGGCAGCTCTGCCAATTCTAAGTGAAGAAACAAGACCCCGTGGAAATCAGAGAATTCAAAACATCACTAAAGGTCTGCTGGATAGATGGTGGTGTTGGATTGGAAAGGTTGCTCTTGCATTCTTGAAGCTCATAAACCCTTCAAGGCTGAGCAGTTCAGATTGTTCTTCCTTTTGCGTAAGAAAGAATCTGTCAAGTATTCAAATGGTAAGAAATGCCAGGATTAAGGTTATCTGTACAAACAAAAGTAATTTTCCTCGTGAGTGGGGATTAAGATAGCTTCTCATTGCATGCTGCTATTGATTTTTCCACAGGTCCCCTACCTTATTGATTTTCCTTTGCATTATTTTTAATACAGGCTCCTAAGTTCTATATGATGTGCAACATGAGCTGTAAATTACTGGGGTGCTCTTGGAAAACATCACCCTGTTGAGTCATCGCTGAGCAGGTAAGCTGCCAAAAATGAGCATCAGCCAGCTCATTGGATATATATCACAGACAGGGAGCCAGAAGGGATTTCCTTACCCTCTTGAACTTCCAACTCTCCTCTGTCTAACACCAAGGAGGTATTTCCAAGCCTGAGCAGGATGGAGTGGGGAGAGAGAGGACTGGTGGTGATGGTGAGTGGAGCTTCTTGGCTGTGTCGCAGGGTCAGAATTGGCCACGTGACAATGATGGGTGGTAGGAGGTTTGGTCTTCAGTCCATAAGCAGGGGGCTCAGCAGGAGCAGCCTGGCTGTTACACTGCACTTTGCTGACAATTTCCATTAACCACAGGAGAAGTTGCAACACTCTGCACTGGTGACAATCAGGTCATTTCTACAGAGGCACTTAATTGGTACAATTATTGGAAAAATGTATTGTTAAGATCTAGAAAGAGGTGTCATACACACTTGCCCATGTTTATCTGATTAGGAATGCTTCAAGATTGCGTAATCTGGACAGTCCTCTGATTGTAAAGCTGTCACTGCCCCCTCACCCAGAGCAGGGCTGTGATCTTTGCATAATTCACTGAATATTGTGTATTTTCCTCTCTGGAAAGGCTGGTGATTTACACCCTTTATCAGTCCACCCTAGTTAAAGATTTGTGCTTTTCTAGCACTGGTGAGTAGCATCCCTTTTCTGAGCTGCTTGATGAAGCTGGATTCTCTCTGTAACCTTAACGCTCCACATTCCTGCTCTACCCTTCCTTGATTTCCATGAGCTACAGCCTGTCCTTCCTGCTGGCCTGATTAGCACCAGTTAGCTCAAACTCAAATAATAGCACAGCGTCTTTACTGAAAGGACTTCAAAGATCAATCAAACGTCTCATAGCTCCTCTGTATGGCAGTAAAATAAAAACTGAGGCACAAGCTGGCAGAGCAGTATTAGTTGGAAAGCTCAGCACCAGAGCACAGTGCTTATATTTTGTGATGGTGACACGTCCTTTCATTGTTTGTTGAGGTTTTTTCTGGTTTTCTGTTTTGGACTTTTTGAATGAACTGTAATATTGTTTTCTCTCAGAAAGTGGCATGTCACAGAGCCTAACTGCTCTTGCCTCTTCCTTGTTCTTCAAATTGCAACTTTCTAGAGGATCTGAGATCTAAACAGTGTTCTAGCATAAGAAGCGATTGGGGTATTTTTAATCAAAACACCTCGAGATGCTCATTTTCTCAAGCAAGTGGATTTGGCTTTCTAACAAAATATAGCTGTGAGAGCCCTCCCTGCACAGACTTTTTTTTTCTTTTACTATCTTCTGAACTGCTTTGCCCTGCTACAACTCTTGTGATGTAAAGGCAGGAAGGCTCCTGGATTTCCTGTCTTTACCCGACGAACATCACTTAGCATCCAGCCAGAAGACTTGGTCAGGATGAGAACAATATTGAATTTTGCAGGTCTCATTTATTTAAGAGAGTAAAATGTCTTTCTTTTCAAAGTGCTTCTCTTTAGCTTTCATTTCCTGTGCACAGAGCAGCTTTGTCTTGAGTACAATAATTAAGTTGTTGACCTTCCTTAGAGGTCAAACATAGCTTCCCTTTAGAGAAAGATAAAAACAAGCATTAATAGATACTTTGCTCTAAGATACTTGGTCTGCGTATCTGTGATGTTGCTGTACTTTCTGCTGGATATTTTCCCCAAGATAATTCAGGATGACATGTTGTTGATTCATCTCTTTTGGTGGGTACAAGGTATTTGCTGAAGTTGGTATTTTCCCCATTCTTTATGAGAAGAAGATACTCCATTGTAACTACATCAAAGAGCATGAGGTAGGGTGCGTACGCTCTAATGAGAATGTTTCTTGTGATTTTAACATGGCATTTTACTTTTTAATGATTTTTTTTTTCTCTAATCTTCTGAGAATTTTTTTTTAAGATCAAAGATAATAATGGAGAAGCCCAGGGACCTTCATGCATTATACAAGCCAAATTGCCCCTCTTTTTATATTGCTCTTCTTTCCATGTGTAAACATTTAAATTTTCCTTTTTTAAAAAAGAATCTGTTTCTAATGTTTATGTTGATTTAATGATTGTCTACTTGTTTTTAAATATGACTGCTAGTTGATATTAGTGTTCCTAATAGTTCCCTGTTATGTTCCACATATTATACAAGATCATCTCAGCAATTCAATTCCCTGTGCTTGTGTAAGTCAGGCACTTGGATCATCTCAATAAGTATTAGCAGTGAGTTTGACTTCTTTTACATAGAAATTTGAGATCTGCTGCATGGCATGGAAGTTGTTTGTCCTTTACAAACTGGGTAAGAAATAGAAATCTCCACAGGTGGAAGAAATCCATTCATTCCAGTGATTTGGGGCTTTATTGTTGATTTGTGCAAATGGCAATAGATGCTGGGATTGTACAGCATGCAGGAGGAAGGAAAAGCAAATATAGGCACTCCATCCTCATGCTGGGGTGGGCTGGGCCAGCCTGAATGCTTCTGAATTATTAAATCCTCAGTTCTAAACCGTTATATTCCCTATACCCTTCTTATTCCTTCCAGAAACCTTCTTAAGGCCTTTAAACGTCCTTTTTCAGTGCAGACAGTAAAATTAACTCTGAAAGTGCAAGTATGTATGTAGCCATTAAAGAGCCCAAACGTATGCGTACTCTTGGAAGCAAAATCACAGCCAAGATCAAGCATTCACTCCATCTCTTGCTGTTGTTGCACTTCATAGCTATTAATACATGAGCAATCCCCTCCTCATTCACCAGAACCCTTAAATTCATCCTCCTTGTCCCATCGTGGTGAATTAAAGTTAAATTTGCCTTAATGAAAGGGGGGCTAAGTGGAAAAACTTAGGCTTAGGCAAAGCATCTTTTTTGTTCAGCAGCTAAAGAGCAATGCTGGTGTCTAATTTAGGACCCCTGGGAAATGCCCTGATACTGAAGTGGTCAGCACCATGTAAAAGCTTAGTGAGAGACTGGTCTTCTCCACTGCCAGCAGTCATTCAGACTTGTGTGGGCACCCCTCAAAACCCCTAAGTAGAAGCTATGGTTACAGTTCTTTCAGCCCTTTTAGGACTTGGTAGGTAAATGTGGTCCAGCGGCAGCAAAAGGCGCTTCTGGTTTTAATAAAGATTAAAAAATATTTTTGAATGACCCTCCTTGTTCCTTACTATTATACGGTATTAAAATATAAGAGCACAGCCAAGGAGAATAGAAAACAAAGAGAAAAGCCTTTAAAAAAATTTCCACAATTTTATATCCTTTCCCTACTAACCCACCACAGAATTCAAGGGTGGGGGATTCAAGGGCTGAAAGAATCTTCATATGGTGCCAAAAATTCCCCACAGATCTCTCTGGTCCCTCCGCGTTCGGCTATTTAAAGCTAACACATTGTGGTTTAGATGCCAGTTTAGATCCATTTTCCATATGAAGAGGTGGGATGTAATTAATTAGCTGTTCTTTTGATTTCTAAGTATCACATGTAGATTTCATAAGGGCATGTACTTTTGACAGGGGCTAGAAGGAGGAAATAAAACACAAGCTGCACCACTTACGTCTTCTGAGTACAAATGATGGATCAGCAGGGGATTATCATGTGTATTTTATTGCTACCAATGCTGATTGAGTCACATGAGTGTTAATACAAACCTAGGAAAAAAATCTGGATGAAATCACAGTAACAGAGTTTAAAGTGTTTATTTCAGTCATAATTGCACTGTTTTTACATAATGCCTTTGATCTGTAGGTTGAAAAGAGGTAAAGCCAGTAGTCCACAGTAGAAGTAACCAAAGATAAACTTCTCTGCAGAGTTTAAGAAAATCAAGTCTGTAGTCAGAGATACACACATGGCCATGTACAGCAGGGAGGTGAAACCCAGACTCCAGCATGCCAAAAACTACAATTCATTGCCTTTTCAGCTAATGAAGTCCCTTTTCTGGATTTCACAGCAACTGCATTTATTTTAACCTTTATGTATATCATCTACTAGAGGAAATCCAATGTAACAAAGCAGTCATGTAAGATGGGAGGAAGACCTTTACACCTCCCATCCAGCACAACAAAAATAAAGTTAGTTCCCAAACTGAAAGGGCCAGCTAAGTCCTTCAGGCTCTTCATGAGCATAGAGGTCCAGCTGCCTTTGCTCTATGGCCCTGTCGGCCACAGATAGTCTTGGAGACCTCTCAGAGGGTCCCCTCCAGACATGGAGCCAAATTCACCATCACAACAGCAATTTGGTGCCTCTGACCAAAATGTCTCTGTCTTGCAGAAGCAGCAAAGTCCTGGGTGTCTGCTCATCTACCAGGATTAAATTTGCTCGTCAACCTGCAGACCTAAGGAGCTGCAGCACCCAAGCAACTGGCCTGTGACCTCTTGGGTCAGGGAATAAACAAGCACCACAACCCCATTTATCTCTCTTTTTTTTTCCTAAAGCTAAGGAGCATCTCCTGACTGAAATGCTTGTGGACTGAGGACATGATGATACCATTTAATTGCACAAGCCCTTTGTCGTCTTTATCTCTACCCAGAGGAGAGAAGAGGTTTGTAGAACTATTGCCTTTTTGTAAGATCTGCTGATGTAGCTGGGAAAACAGGCTAGATTTCTGTCTCAAAAGCTCTTTCTCAGGTCCCTTTTCCACCAGAAGGCCAAACACATTTAGTGGGTCTCTCTGCTTGTATTTGGTGAAAATGCATGAGCATTATTGCATGGTTGTTCTTTTCTTTCCTTTTTTTCCTCATGCACGATTTTCCAGAATGATTCCTGGAGGCTTTCACACAGGCTGCCTCTCCCAAAGCCCTCTCTGAATAAGTAGAGGAAAAGCAGGTTCCTTTTATGGGGCATTTTGGAGCCAGAGCCTACCAAAGCTGCACCAAAATGCTCTTGTAAATAATTCCCCTCTCACTCAGGTCCAGGGCAGACCCATGAATGGTCTAGGCTGAGGCCCACGTGGATCCTCCCATCACTCCTCCCTCCCATGCACTGTTGGTATATGCATGCATGTTGTTGCAAAAGTGAATCACACTTTAATGGGAAATGTTTCAAAAACAAAGCTATACAATTCTTAATTCAGTTATTAACTTTAAATGAATTGTTTAGGTTGTTTCCTTCCACGCACCCCGCCCCCGTTCACTTATTCTTGAGGGGAATGTATTTATGAAGCCATGTGCTTCTCACATGGTTGAGGCTAAAAATAGCTTCAGAAACTCATTCCAGCTAAAACCTAATTGCAAATCCAGTTTGCCAGCCTAACACAGACTATAGCTGGTCCCTTCGCCTGGTTTCTTTATTTGTAACAATAGCCTTGACCAGTCTTTTGAGTGCTGATTATTTCTGAATTTCCTATACTCTGCTTCTATGTAATACTCTATATATACACACACACACACATTCCTGAGTCTAAAGAAACCCCCAAATTACACACAAAATTTATTTTCTCTGTATGGCCTGGACTTCCCCTTGGGCAACAGGCAAACCTCCTTCTCTCATAAAAGCACGCACACACTGTGGGGACAGGCAGAACCAGCCCAGGTTTCTTGCTTGCTTGGGCTGGGGAGTTTTTGAGACAGACATTGCAAATATATTGTCTAAGAACTGAACTAATTTTCCCAGGTTCTTTTTGTCAGGGATTGGCAAATCAGATGCTTCAAAATGTCTGGACCCTCATGGGTCAAATCCTTCTTCCATTTAATTCAGCATGAGTTTTGTCACTCATTTTAAAGCCAGGACTGTAGCCCATAATAGACAATTACACAATCCCTGGATGAAAGGGATGTTTTCTCCTTGGCCTAGATAATTAAGTCCAATGGAGAATCTTTCCATTCCCATCACTGGTTGTTTTTTTTAATTGGTCTTGAGATGACAGTGTCCTGAGCTCCAAGGGCTGAAATCCTTTGGAAAGGAGATTTTCAGCCTGTGGCTTATGAATCTGTGGGGCAGCAGCAGGCAGCTAAGACAGGCAGATGTATTGTCAGGAGGCTCAGGAACTGCACAGGGATCCATATATCTACTGAAAGAAATGCAGCCATCCATGGTAAAAACTAGATGGAAAACCCACTGATTTTGCTAATATTACGCTATCTGTGGAAAAGATTTTGGTCTCATAAAAATGCTTAGATTTGTGGAGAAATTCTTTGTTCCTCTGGTTTCAACACTTTTCTGTCTGAATCCCACTACTCATTTCTACAATGCTAAGCATTACTTATAAAAAAGCACACTCCTTGCTGCTTTTAGAAGTCATGTCATTTAATGGTGCTGCATTCTCTCTGTCCTATAGTACAGAAAAGGTCATTTCCCTTTGTGTAAACCTGTTGTTATTTCAACTAAATATTATCCTGTCCTCTTGTATGTCTGCTCCTTTCCTTCCTTTAAGTCCCTTCTCCCATGGAAAAGTTCCCTTGACCCTGGTTGTCATGTGGAATTTTTTATCGATTGGTTTCTAGTTTTGATATAGAGTTATCACTTAAAACACTAACTGAAATGACAGCAAGAGAATATTTTCAGCATTGTTTTCTCCCCATCCTTCACAGCTTTTTCTTCTGAGTGTTCCTCCCCAAGCAACTGTCGATCATTCAGCTGGCACCCAGGTTAGTAGGGTTCCCTTAGCATCAAGCAATGCATGGCTGTATTTTTGCAACATCATTTCTTCTTTGTGTTTCTACTCTGACTTCCTTCATTGGTACATTGTCTATTTGGAATGGAGTTTGTTTCTATTTTCCTTTAGTTTTGTTAAGCTTCATCAGTTTTGTGTTATCTGCCAAATTTAGCGCATCACCTCTCATGTTTTATATATATATACACACAAATATATGTGTGTGCATTATTCTACTGTTGTTTGTTTGGGTTTTTTTTTTAATTTTTACTGTTTAACTAATTTTCAGTCAGTGGTAGATTTTTGCCCTTTCAACCATGGTTGTTCAGTTTGTTTAATGATCTCTGGTAAGAGTCTTTCTGCAAGTCGAAGTAAGCTTTGTCTGTTATTTTGCTGAAAGAGTCCAAGAATGCTGGTGGACTGGAGAGGTATCAGATCTCTTTTCATGTTATGCTTGCAAGTCCTCTATTTCTTTAATGATTATATCAACTATTTTACTTGGTACTGATGCCTACAGTAAGTAGAAGCCATTACAGATATAACCACTGCACTACATGAACCAGAACTGTTCATAGTCTAACTGCTTCCAAAAGGATTGCCATGTGCTTTCTTAGAGACAGAATTAAAGCTGCCATACTTAACTCATTTGAAAAGATATTGCAGCCTTGATGATCACAAGAAGGAGAGAAACCAGAGCAATTTAAGCACTTTGATCTTCCCCCAAGATGCTAAATGCTGTCTGGTTTAAATTAGTATATCAGGCAATCATATAACACAGGTGAGTTTGTTCAGGATTCCTGGGGTGGAGTTCAGGCTCAGCACCCTTAACCATTGCTAAATTTTTGTCATCTAATGCACCAACAATCAGCTGCTTTTAGTTTCACACACATCCAATTGATCTCTTCAGATCTAACATCTTAAATTGTATTAATAGCTAGGAATGGCTGTGCCTCCCCATCCTTTTGTATCCTGTATCTGTTTTACACAAAGATTTTCTATTTCAGTTAGAGGGTGTGATTTTGTCTGTTTGTTTTTAATTGAAACTGTTAAACTAGTGAAAGCCCTAATGAAGGTGGGGTTAACAGCAAAAGATGCTTCATGCTAGTATAATTATTGCTTGAGATTGAATCACACTTTGTTTGCATCATCTCTACCTGCAGAGAGAGGGCAGTTGCACCACAGTATTGAAGTATCCCAGTTTCAAATTAGAAGAGTTAAACTGATACAAAACCCAGTGTCAATTCAGCTTCAAGGAACCATCGGGAGTTAAAAAGGCAGAAATCAGATTTAAAGCATTTCAGCAAATGCATGCTAAAAACTAGCATTTAACACAAAATTATTTGTTAATGGAATTTTAACATTGTTGGAGAGGGCGAGGAACAGGCTACAAAGGGCAGGAAATTCAGAGTTAGCACTCCCCTGTGCACCATCACCTTCTTGGTGTGTGTGCCTTGGAACTGGTGCTCTGCTGCACACAATATATTGTGGCTTTGGCTGCTCATAGGTTGTCTACACAGCCTGGGCTCTGCAGACTCATCTGACAGTAGTGGCCTCCAAACTATGGTGACTCTGCAGCTGCAAAGGGCAAGATTCCCAAATGCAGGGTTTAGGCCTCTTTGAGGCAAGCTGGCCAGCACTGCTGGCTGCAAGTACTCAGAGCAGAGGAGCTGGGAGTTAAAATCTGCGGCTACTGGGGTTTGTCTTCTGCTTTGGAGCCTCTTTGACTTCATTATTTCCTCTATAAACATCAGCATTAGAAATGTAAGGTTAAAAAATATGCCACTTATTTAATACACTCACGTATCTTGAAGCTTGAAGGCCTTAAGGAAGAAAAAACAAACATTTGTGAGATTAATCACAAGAGCAGAACAACAACTAATAGGCCAGACTCTAACCCCCCCCCCCAGTGATTAAATACACAGGCAAAAGCTTATGTGTGGACCAAACTCAGTGCAACTCCAGGGGATTAGAAGCAGGTATCTGAGGATAAAACCTGGCTTGCTATTTGGCAGGGACAGGGATTTGGAAACCCCATCCACAGCCACATCCATGAAAAATCAAAGGACAGCAAGCAGTAGACAAAGTTCTGTTCTCTTTGAAACAAAGAGCTGCCAAAATGTTCATGTCAGGCTTTTTTTTTTTTCTTTTCCTTTGGGCAGGCAGAGCTGGGTTGCAGCATCCAGGGGGCACAACTGCTGGGCCCAGAAAGAAAGTGCAAAGAGTTTATTAGGCATGCACGTGTTTAGGGGAGCCCCGTAACTGTCTGTCTTCAGGGAATTTATTTAAGCATATTGATGATTTGGTGTGTTTGCCCCAACATCTTTATGTCCTTTAATGAAACCATTGGTAATGAGGTAGTCTTTTCTTTTTTTTTTCTTTTCTTTTTGTTTGGTTTGAATTTCTAAAAAGCATAATTTCAGCAATTTTTCTCTGTTCTTACACTTGCAGAGAAATTGCTTTAGACAGGAAGAATTTTCTAAATTGAGTTAGACTTGAATCAAATAAATGAAAACCTATTTTTAAAAAAGCACTGTGGAACTTTGCATTCTTAAAAAAATTCTTGTATTCCCAATTGTTTTTCAGTAAACTTTCATCGGTCTGTTTAAAGTTCTGCAAGTGTGAATATTCATATTTCAAACATCTGGCTTGCAAATCGAGCATTTCAGAGGTACTATATCCTTGCTTACTACAGAATTGTCAGTAAAACTCCAGCAACAACCAACTTGTTGCCTCGCCAAGGGCCAGTTCTGCATTATTCACACAAACAGATATTTTTTCCATCGCCTGGAATGGGAGCAGAATCCATCCCAAAATAGTGGCCCCCTGGTTTAATCCATGACAAGAGACAAACAAATAGACCCTTTGAAATGAGTTTCATCTTTTGTGTCCCGTTTGTTGTCTGAAGCAGGTGTCAATTGGATCTTTTCCTGTCTCTCTGAAAAGCAACATGTTGTAGTTAAACCCACTTGTAAATTGTAGTATTTTACAGACAGGCTCCCCCAGGGTTCTACTAAAAAGCTACTTGAGGTCAAGTGCTAGAAGTCAAAAACGGGTTAATTTGCTTCCCACCCCCCCTTCTCTCTCTCTCCATTTCTCATTCTGTTTCGTTATTTCTTGTTTAAAAAAGATCTCTTTCGTGTCTCCATATACAGTAAAAGACTCTTCATACACAAGGTCTGATCCTGCCTGCACTGAAGTTCATTTATTTGTAAATTGTTGAAAAGAATTTCCTTTTATAGTGGGCCCAGCCACAAATTTCCTATTTTCTTGAGCCAATAATCTTATCAACCACCTGCTTTGTGGATCTAGCCCTGGAAACAGCCTCAGAGTTTTTAACTTTGTGAAGGGGTGACTCTAGAACTAAAACTGCAAGAGGCTGGCCAGAATGCCCTGCCATTTAAACAGACTGGTGGACTGACCAGAAAAAACCCCACCAGCAGCAGCTTCAGTAGCAACAACAAGCTCACGCATCCCACATTTTAAGAAAATGACATTACATATAAGAAAATACACTGGAAATGTGTTGCATGATATAACTGCATAAAATTTACAAACATTTGCAGACAGTACAAAGGAAGGCTGAAGTCTGAGGTTGAGATGAGGCTGTGTTGTTATTCAGTGGTGCTTGCCCTTTTTTTTGACCAGTCTTTCTGAAGGCTCCCATGAGGACTGGTGTAGGGGTGTACCACCTCCTAAAGCCAGTTCTCACCACACAAGGATGTTGTCAATCCATAGAGAAGAAAAATCTTAGTTGTTGACTAGCAGCAAATAACTGTCTCAGGCAGCAAGGTGGAGCTCCAGGTATTGCTTTTTCCATGCTGCTTTGCTTCACACTTGCTGTTGTCTTCAGGGTACTAGAGGAGTGAAAATCTTCTGCAGACAGGTCAGCTGCCTTGAATCAACACATTCTTTGATCTTCAGTGATTTTCTCAGTCGCACTTACCAAAGCGTTGGGCATTCAAACCGTTCTCCCTCCCTCCCTCTCTCACAAGTGCTGAGCACTGCTGTAAACCTTCCATAGCCATGGAAGGAGGAGCCTCCAGCCCCATGTCTCTTGCTGACCACAGCACTTTCTCCAAAGCTTCTGCTTCGGGCAGGACCAGGAGAGCTGTTCATGTGATTTCCCCAGGTGCACTAGTAGGTCACTGTGCTCTTTCCTTGCTCGTCACTGGTACATACCAGGCACCAGGTCTGCTGCACAGGCTCTCTGGGCACCTTTCTGTAGCTTCTCTCTGTGCTCTGATCATCTCATCCAGATCCACTGAGACTTTTACCATCCCACTGTGGACAGTAGGTGAAGCTGTTGCTATCCAAACCAGTGATGTGCACGTTTGCCAGAATGCTTGAAGTTGAGTAGCAGGGAACATTTCTCTTTGAATTAAATACGTTAGATTGAGAGGCCCTAGATTCTCTTTCTTTCTTCACTGCTTTATTTGACATAATGTCATCCTCCTTTAAAGGCACATTTTGAATTATTCCTGTCCTCTGCTAGCTGGGACATTCCCCAGGGAGCCTCTCACTCTTTGGTATTATGATGATCATTGCAGGGGCTCGGGTATCACAAACATGGGCACCCCTGTGTTAAAAGCTGCACTAAGGGAGGACACAAAAACCAGCCTGCACTTCAACACTGGTGGAAAGAGCATCTAATCAAACTGGCCATCCTTAGTCCAGCAGAAATTAATTTGAGACCTTAGCAACTTAATAAAAAAGACTAAGAGAAGTTTAAATGATTTCTTTACCTGCAGTAATAACTACAAGCCTATTCCCACCGTTTCCTTACAGCATTCCAAAAGGCTGTGAAACAAATACACCTTCACTGAGCACGTTGTCACAATCCCTGCAGAGAAGACATTTCCTTCCCACAAGAGCTTTGTTCCTGCATCTCGGCAAACATCTTTGTTTTAAAAGACTGTTGCAGATCATTCAGACCTGTTTGTAGGGAATACATTTGGCATCAGGCTCAGATTTGGGGTACTGATGGGCCTCAGAGAAAGAGGTGAATGGCAGGGAAAAAAACCTGTCCTCACTCTCCATGCTTCTGCCACCTTTGTTGAACAAAGTCTCTCTGTAATGACAGGACTGTGGCATTTTTCCACTTGCTGTGGAGTATTTATCTGGAAACATTTGCTGGAGGTTCCATTATGGAAAAGAAGAGGGTATTTACCACTAATACTCTTCAGCTCCTAAAGCACTGGCTCGAAACTGAGCTGAGGAAACCTCAGTGTAAATTCAACACTCTAGTACTACAGACATTAGAATATGCAGGTTTCAAAACTGAACGTTTCATTGATGTGCCATAATTCTGACTTGACAAAGCACTACACAAAGATGTTAAGAAATCCAGAACATCAGCTAACAAGTAGAGGAACCAATTTAGTAAGAAAAATAAAATTAATCCCTTGAAGCACCCGTCCAGGAAGCACAACTAGACTTACCCGTGCCAGTGCAGCAATGGGCAGAGTCTCAGTCACCTTGCACAGGCTGTGCACCAGCTGTGTTAAATCACCCAAGTGAAGCCAGGTGACACATCACCTGAAGCCAACAAAAAATCAGCTATATTTTCTTTACCTGCTCTGTGGAAATGAAAGCCTCCCTGCAGCAGAGACAGCTGAACTCATTTTGTAGGAGACAGTCAACCTTTCATCTCACCCACCTTCACAGCACTTGCTGTGCAATCCTCCTTTGCCTTCTCCGCTGCAGAATTGTCCTTCAGCTGGCTTTCTGATGTTTTTCTTCTTTAATTAAGTTCCTGATCTCCAGAGTCACAAAAGTAGTCTTGAAAAAAAGCCAATTGCAAGCCACTAATATGATATTTTCCCTGGGGGAGTGAAGGATTGGAAACCATAAGTGTGAAAGGTGTGAATTGCCCTGCTTTTTTCTTTCTCTTTTTAACTATCAGTATTATTATACTATTTTATTATTATACTATACTACATTATTATTATACCATTATTTATTTCTTTTTTTAACTATCAGCATTATTATACTATTTTTTTATTATTATACTATATACTATACTACATTATTATTACACTATTATTTATTTCTTTTTTTAACTATCAGGCTGCTAATCTGCTATGCTGCTGAACATAGGACAAGACCTGCCAGAAGTGATCAGCCAACTCAAGCCTCAGCCACACAACCCCTTATGATGATTTACAACTTTTTCAGCCATCAACTGGGCCAGGGCCACCTCCTCACTCTGCTTTTAGCTCCACCAGACGTGCTTCTGTAAAGCTCCTCCTCTGCAGTCCCCACTGCCACGCATCCACAGACAGCCTGTGTGGGTACGCACAAGGTGAGCTGCCACATTATTCGTTATTATATGTAGTAATTTAAATTCCATGATAAATTTGGCTGAGCCAGTTTAATGGATGAGCCAATTTAATGGCTCCCTGCTGCCAAAACGAGGGGCTCCAGGTCAGGGAGCCAGCTCTGCCACACGGCTGGCACCACAGCCAGGAAAACCACGGGGAAAGCGCTCGCCTCAGCCCATGTGCTGGGACTCGCTGAACCAAGGTAACTCAATCAGGTGTCAGAGCCTTTGCTCCATTCATAGCACTCATCTCAGCTAAACTGCTCCAGGCACTTCTGCAGCCATACGACTGGCTTCAGAGGTTTGCTGGTTTCACTCTATTTCTCTGAAGAGGCAAAAATTGCCTTGTGGCAAGCTCTTCTCAAAGTCAGCAGAATTGAGGCTCTTTGGGCACTTGTGAAAGATGTTGCCCGACGTGCCTGATTCCCACAGTCCTGCACTGCTGCATCTTGGCAAATGCTACAGTGCAGTTGCACATCATCATGTGCAGCATATTGAAAAGTGAAAATGTGGTGGAGTGTAAAATAAACAGAATTTAGTATTAAAAAAAAATAAGTAACAGGCAGGAAACTGGGCTGGACTGTTTTCTCCATTTCCATATTCCATAATTCAGACTATTCGTTATACATTTCTGCTTTTGCTTCAAGTTTTAATAAAGTGGCCGCTGAATTTCCAGTCTGTCACACAAGGTGCTGCAGAACTCAGAAATCTTGACCCAGCTGGTAGGTCCAGCTGGTGGCAAAATATGTAGACAGGATGGAAAGCACCAGTCTAGGAAAAGCAGGAAAATGGAGAACTCAAAGCTAATCAGTTCTTTTAAAAAAGAGGATGGTTACTATTCAAGTTGTAATTTATTGAGATAAAGGACCCATGCATCACAGAAAGACTTAGGTTGCCTGCAGGGGAAGGTTATTCTTTTTTTTCTTTTTTTTCTTTTTTTTTTTTTTTTTTAGAGACTACTCTTGTGTGTGCATTTGCAGCTTATAGCTGAGAGGTTGGAGCTCGAAGCTAATCAGCCATTCTGTCTCCTATCTGCTGATCTGCTGGCGTTGGGGGAAGGGGAATGTGGGCAAACAGGCATTAAATTCCACCGGCAGGCGACGGGAAGGTATTCCTTGATAAGCAGCATCCAAGATGATGAGCCGTAAAGCAAAGCCCCTGTGAGGAAGCAGAGGAAGAGGCAGGGAAAGCTTTAGCCATCTGTCTCAACCCAGTCTTGCTCAATGCTCGCCAGAGCAGAGGTCACCACCAACAATAATAACCCTCAAGAAGCCAGACGTATGCTTTCCATTCACCAATAATCTACAAAGCGTCTTAGGGTGAAATCCTGGCTCCTCTGAAGTCAATGGGAGCTTTGCCAACAACTTCAGTGGAGCCAGGTTTTCATCCCAGATAATTTTAAAGCAAC
The DNA here is from genome assembly GCA_013401335.1 of Brachypteracias leptosomus. Taxonomy (NCBI): domain Eukaryota; kingdom Metazoa; phylum Chordata; class Aves; order Coraciiformes; family Brachypteraciidae; genus Brachypteracias; species Brachypteracias leptosomus. Next base: position 27,651 of record VYZX01026971.1, read on the forward strand.
CCCTAGGCTTAAAGATAAAACAACGGCGTCCTGGGAGTGGGCGCAGGCAGGAGCAAGCTGAGGAGGGCAGATGGGGCTCCATCAGCTCTGCTCCTCTGAAGAGCTATCAGTCTTACAGACAGGATGCCTCCACAGCCCTGGAGCAATACCAGGATGGACAATAAAGGGGTAAAGTGTACAAGTAGGTAAGCACCAGTATCTTTTAACCACTGAGACAATTGGGATGCAGGACCCAAGTGAGCCATGATGCTCTGATGTAAAACTCTGGAGTGTTCCCACCTCTACATCCTCTTCACTTCTGAGATAAAGCATATTAAGTGACTTATGTTGTGATATATTTTATATCATAGTGTATTTTTTTCCTCCCCTCTCCTTATCCAGCAATTCTCACACCAGCCTTGAGGATGTCACCTGGTGGCACCACCCAAAATGAGGATTTTTCCACGCTTGACGAGGTACAATCAATGTATTCTTCATTTCAGTCACTAGGACTACCCAGACTCTGGGAAGTGCTGTGTCTCAGTTAGGCAATATTTTGTTTTTCAGGACTCTTAACACCAAGTGTAGGTGCCTGCGCAGCAATATAACAGGGTTGGCCCCAGGCACTGCGGTGGACAGCATGTGAGGTGGTCAACCATGATGGCCAAGGCAGAAGACAGGAACACCACCAGCAGGACATGCCAGTGAGGACATTGGATATTCAGCCCTGGACACAGCTCCTTGGCCTTGAGCACTAAAGGTGGCACAGTGGCCATGGACAACTGTTGCACATTTTGTCGACAAGCTGACATAAGGGAGACCATGGGGCCTTTCATCTGGCAGCACCATGACTAGAACCAACAGACCCCTGAAACACCTCCCCAGGAAAGAATCCTCACCACATGATGGAAGCTGCAACGTGGACAGCCATGAGTGCCTTTTGAAGTTGTGCAATGAGGAACATAAGATCTGTGGAGCTCAAGAGAGGCAGGACATCAGACGGTGAGCTGTCATGGTTAACTGACTCCTCACATGTCTGCTGAGCTATGCTATCTGACCATGTAGTGCACTTGTATCACAAATGCTGTGTGAAATGTGTCAATTTAGCCCTGATTTGAAGAGCTTGAGCTTAGTGCATTTCCACTGGCAAGGGGCTGGGAGTGCACAGTCTGCCTTTATCGCCAGAGGGAAGAGAAATGGAAGGTAAAAGCTGGGGGTGGAGGGGTGAGGAGCAAGCTGTGAACCTTCACAGGGAGGGTGCTATCAAAGGAACATACCTCCCTCACTCCAGCACCACCTCAGACCCACTTGCTGATTTACCTCCCTGCTGAGTGCCCATAACCACATGCCAGGAACACCATCCCCCTCAGGCTGCTCAGGGATGGATCTCCTCCCCCAGGTGAACCCTGTCTTCCTTCTCCAGGGACTAGATGGTATCTCTTTCTTGCTGCCCTCTGCTCACTGCCAATAGCAGCACTGCTCTGTCCTGCGCTGTCTTTAATGCACAAAACTTCACATCCCACGAGGAAACATGCACCAGTGCGGGCCCATCTCGTCTGGATTAAAGATGTCTTTTGGTTCAGCCTCTTTCATAAGGCGAGGGAGAACTTACATTACCCAGAGCTCGGCAGCAGATCCATGTGTGTGTTTTTCACCAGGCTGTCACTTGGACTGTTTCGCATTAGGAGCCTTCAGTCTCGCTCTGGCTGTCGATTTGTACTAGTAAGCTCTGAAATACAGAACTCACATGCCAAGTTCCCACTTCTCTTCACCAGCCGGGATCCTCTGACAGCCACTAGGTAGGGTCAGACTTTGGCAAACCTGGAGGAGAGTTCTCTGGTCTCTTCACTGCCCATCTCCCCAAACCCAACTCCTTCACTGCCCTGTTTCATACGCTGTCGCTCAAGTGCCTGCCCAGAGGTGCAGCCACCGGCCGTCAGCATCACAGCAAGAAGAGCCCAGGCCAAGCAATGACAGCTGAAGTACATCAGTGTTTTTATCTTCTCAGTATTTTGATTAGCCCAAGGAATGTTTGGGTTAAAAAAAAACAAAGCATTTTTAAAAAACCACGTGACAGTCCCACAGGCTGTTACGGCTTTATGTAATATTGAATAACTCCAAATGATTTGCCATGTAGCTGAGAGCATTGGTACGATATTGGGCATTTATCAATGAGTGATTTCTGGAGATGAAGGGGTTGCACCTCCTTGTAACACGCTCAGGGCACCCCGTGGGAGTCCCTGCCCTACACCATCATCTGCTCCAGTCGTTCCTACTGAAGACCCTGCCCTGCGCCATCATCTGTCCCAGTCGTGCTAACATGAAACATGTTTGCAGACGAAAAATCCTTAAATCTGAAGGGTTTGGTTTTGTGGCTTTTGGTCACATCTTTAATGATACTCCAGGACAACTATTTTAACCATATTCCTGCCTGATGGTTAATCACTTGCAGTGCTTATCACTGGAAGAGTATGAGACATCATTCCACCTCATTTGTGACTACAGCCTTCAGATGCACCAGGACCTCCAAGAAACCTCCAATGAGCTCCAACTCTCCTCGCATTCCAATTCTGCCAGGTTCCCAGGTCAGGCCCACTGCAGGCAGAGAATCCCATAAAGTGCCCTTGCTGGCACCACACACTGGAGGCACATCTCACCTTCACCTCATAGGAGCCCTCCTGAGGACATTGGTCTTGGACTGAAAACGTTTCAGATAGAGAACTTTTTCCCCAGTTTGCCCATCCAGATGTTTTAATATCAATTCAGCCTCCCAGCTCTCACGTGCTCACACAGGCCCTGATCGCTTGGATCCTCATTTTTGCATATAAAATTCTCAACTGTGGAAGAATGATGATAGATCCCAAAACTTCCGCTTTTCTTTTTTTAGGTGGCTTTATTTGTGTTTCAGGTTTATTCGAGTTGTTTGTTCATGTTACACTGAGCTGCATCTTCAGAAGACTGGCTCCATCAGACTGGATGCAAAGACATTGATTTACAGCAAGTGATAATGCAACCCTCGTTGTCACATTTTTCCAAATTCACATTAATTTTAAATTTGGAGGCCTCCCATCCAAGAGAGAAAGTTTTTTCCACAGTATTTAAGAAGTCAGCAACCAAGAGGATGGGGAAACACCAGTGAGGAGTGTAAAACCCCAGGGGCCAGTGTCCTCCTCTGCCTTTTACCCTTGCCAGAGATGCGCGGACCACCTGAAGGGGACATCAGCACAGCTCCGTCCCTGCCGAACAGCGCTGGAAGTCACGACACAAGGTGCAGCCGTGAGCGGGACGGGGTGCGGATGCGCCGGCCCTAACCCGGGGCTTGCGGCGGGGCAGGTCGGCACAAGGAGGAGGGGAGCAGGGCGGGGGGGTGATGCTCGGCTGCAGCAGGAGCTGCCGAGAGGGAGAAGGGAAAGGGGGGGAGCGGGGGGGGCAGGACAGAGAGTTTCTCTTCACT